>JAVFBW010149774.1:0-12330 GCA_034783835.1 Mopalia ciliata
CGCGTTAAACACCAATCAAACAAACAAACAAACCAATCAAACAAACAAACAATCAAAGTTTGTGTCTCCTCAAATGCATGCGGGAATAAAACTGCAAAACCTCGTGTTCGACTGCATCAAAAATAAACTTAGTAACGAGAAATTAAATGGTGTCTTTGATATAAGTCGTCAGCTAACTAACGACTACACTATGCCACAATATATTCAAGTTATCAAGGAAAAGTAAATCCAATTTAAAAGTTGAGACTTTTCATTCGAAATTGAAAGGTTTTATTTAGCATAATTGACATTAATTAGTATTACTGCTTTTCTTATATCAAGGGTTAAGTATCGACAACTCGTCCGACGTCGACGTGTCTCTCGTTCACGAGTGGCGGACAAAACATACATTATCGATTTATTGTCAAAAAGTAGTTTAGTCGACGTCTCCTAGACTGTGGGTTATTGAGAGAAACAAGGAGATATTTGTCAGTAATTAGTGCATAACTCTGATTAGTAACCGACTATCGCTGCCTATTGTAAAAGTACTAATCACGGTCGTAAGACAATCAGGTGAAAGTGAACGTTATTGACCATAGAAGAACATCTACAATATAGGGATTAGTTAAGTCTAAAAAAGTCTTAAAGCTTGAGCCTGCGACATCTTCGATAGACGTATAGTGGCCATTTTATTTTGCTGTTTCTTTAAAATGCTATACATCGTGACATACTCGCTACAACGTTGCCAGCGCTAGGGGCGGCCGCGATAGATGTAGGAATATGATTCAAACTTGTACATTTAGTTCGTCGAAAGTTTATATACCAGCCCACGCACACTATTTTCCACACTTAAATAAACCTAACCCATTGCATATGGCCTTGGAATAGGCAAATTTTAGTGGAACACTATTGCCTAAACCCCCGAAAAGAAGGAAACTGCGAAATAGCTACACTACTTTGACGTTTGATATCATTAGATTCATATGAAATATATTTCATATTAGCAACGATGGTTTGACGTGGTTTGATGCGCTCAGTACATTCGATGACTTCAAAGTGAAATGCAGCAATGGCTCTTTGAGCGTTTGGGCGTACCCGTGGGTTTGTGGCTGGTCTTATTTGTTACTTTAGCTGAGGCTAAAATATTAACTCTGTGAAAGAAAAATATACATTAATAATTGCATCATATAGTTTCCGCTGGTGAGTATATTAATCTGTAATGTGAATTTGTCAAATTGTTTGTAGTTTTACTCTTATCTCCGTAACTGAATATGTTCGAATCGAACTAATATCAGTCTTAAAAACAAATTATCAAAACAGGCGGAGACCTGGAGCTCTTCAATAAAGATGAATCAATGTAATTATCTGTAGTCGCCAGTACAAATGCACTGCACCAAATTTACAACTAAAACCGTCTGTGTGCATGAGGCGGGTGCCGAAGCTATTAAATCTCATACAGATTATTACGTCGTAGATAACATGGGTTGGCGGATGAACGAATTGTGAATTCGCAGTTTTCACACCATATACAAAGATAAAAATATATATATTTAGTTTTAAATTGTAAATAAAGCGTCTGTAATATGAGGGCACTGTTATCTCACAGGAGAACTGTTTTCGGTATGTAGCCGAAAGGTACCTTTTTGTAGCCTACAATCAGAATATCATCAACGCACTTCCAAAACATTATAATGGGGGTAAAATAAAGCAAGTTTGTTTTATTGATAACTGATCATTACAGAAATGTGTTTTATAAAGGGTAATCATATATGCAGAAATTTCCTCTCTAATAGTCTGCCTCAATCTTTTTTAAGGTCAAATCATTGTCTATTATTTTGGCCGAATTAAAATTTTCTACAAGGAAAAAATTCAGGGTTTCCTATTACTCACCAGACAACGAAACTGTGTTCGTTTTCGTTGTATTTTTTATTTTTGATTATGATGTACATAAATGCAAAACGGCAATTACAATGATTAATATGACAGTGAAGGTTTGTCCTGTTATTGTGGTCAAACAACCATCTCTTCCCTGGGTTAATTTCAAATGGACAGGACAGTATAAATCTAACTTATGTAGTCGCCCCGGAGTCCTATTAGATTCTCTTCATAGGACCTGACTAAGTTCGTGGTAAAAGCCTTTCTATGTCGCAGTCAAAGCTGACCATAATTAATCTGTGTTATGTCTGGTCATTTGATATCTACTCTTTTGGCCTGTTTCTACCATCACCGTCTTGTAAATGGACAGAAAGTTATCCAAAAAGCGGAAAAGGTTTATGAAGCATCAAGGCTGATTTTTTTTTTTATAAAGCGAACAAGCATAATTGATGACTCTCGTTATTTTGGACCAAAAATAAAAGAAGTTATCATGTGTCTGTTGCCAACAGTCTCCTTAAACCATTGGAGAAATACGTTCAATGGAGCGGCGAGTTAGAGGAAGTTGGAGCAAGCTCTGCGGTCGCCCCTAGGATCAACTCGAATCCGATGTGTCTTTTGTGTCTGTTATGCGTCTTGTGATGGCTCGGTCTTGTCATTATGATCAGCGACGCCAAGGGTATTCTCCCACCCATATGGTACTGGTATACCGTCGTGTGTGAAGGGGCATGGAGTACCGCATAAAGTCCTGAACCCAACTAATAATCAACCCAACTCTCCGCGTATCTTAATAGACTATTGTTAAAATAAATTGACAAATTCATTGTTCAGAATTGTCTATTCTTTAAGCGTACTAATGTGATTTATTTAGTCCGTCCATCACCTCTCATCAAAATGTAACTTTGCTTCACACAATGTTTGTCCTTATCTGAATTTGAATCATTTATGATTCTTACAAGTCCAAGGCGACCAACTTGTCAAGCAATGGGGACTGGATCTTACGGAATCTGTCAATAAGAGAACCCCAGTCTGCATTGCATCAGCGAACAGGTTGTGCGTTAGGAGTTTCGTAAATCCCCTTTTGAATTAACGAAACCTGATAAATATGCAGTATACACTCCAAGTATGAATCCCGTTTCCACTGGGATATCTATCTCTTTGTCGCGTCTACATGCCTCATTCTACATTTACACACTTCAAACACGTCCTGTGTCGCCCTTGATATCTCGATAACCTTCTTCAATCTTCGTCCCATCTTTCAAGAAACGAGCAGTATCTGTTAACTTGAGTCATAAAAGGTTGATTTCAGTATATACGTTGAACTAAAATAGGTTGTCACGCATCACAATGTACTTGGCGTTGCGGTGGTGTTATGATATATTGAATATTTTAAAGTTTTTAAAGTTTGGTTCATATATCAGTTCTTCTGGTTAAAAAATTGATTGGGTGTTTACGTTTTAGAAATGTTATACACATTTTCAAGTTATTGTGTAGATTTTGGATACAAATTGCACGAGACTGCAAAGGGGGGTTTTAAGACAAAACAACTGTTTTCTATTTAATAGAATATCTATCTTGTGGCCGCCAATTGGTTATATTGACTTTTAATCTTGTCGTATTGGCGGTTTTTGAACCAACTTGTAATGCCACTTGGCGTCCCGAACCGAGTTAACTTAAACAAGGCACACAAACAAAATTTAATTAAGCAGCGGTACCCATTTTTGACAATTAATTTAAATACTTTCAATAGTGCACACCTCACCGATTAGAAATTGAATACTTCTGGCTAGCGGCCACTAAGTTAGGGTTGAATGCAGCAACTACTACATGTATATCATCATTAGTAACACATTAAACGTAAAGATAGAAATAGCAGTAATCAGGCAAAAATGATTGAAAAAAATGTAATGTTCACAACAATTGTTACAACGTGTACAGCGTTATGTTTCATGGTGATATTATTTACAAACCATGCAGTGTTGGGTTGTTCAGAAGATACGTGGGACTTAAGTTCGTAACGTCACAAAGAAACTAAATTGTGGCGGGAAGTCAAACGACAATGATTTGAAATCAATACACGTTTGGACAACTGACCCCACGAATTCCGTTTGGCCCGTATTCATACAGGTACTTTAGTATTTCTTACACTTAAGAAATATTAGCCCAATTTGAGACTTTCGTTTTCCATTGAAAAAAAAACCTAAAATGTGAAACAATACATTTATGTATTATCTTTCACTTAAAATCTTTCAATTAACACCTCTTAAATTGAAGAAATATAGGGTTTATGTATTTACCTTTCTTAGCTTTATGAAAAAGTGAAGTAGCTTTATAAATACAGGCACAAGTTCTCAGTTATACTTGAATGATACATTACGTCGATATGTCCCCAGATAGACAGTAAGCTGGTATTTTTGTACACCTTTGTATTAGCTCTTGTGAATATCCTGTCCTTTTAACAAGCGTTTGTCTTGAGACACTTTTATTGACAATCTATTCTTTTCAAAACTTAAGATGGGAAACACTAAAGAGAATACGTCCAATAAGCAATAAATTTAAAACATACCTTTGTAAATTCATATATCGTCCACCTTTGTGACTTTCAGATGTCTACGTTTTTCTGTCAATATTGGAAAAAGTATATATATTTTCACCTCATTTACCTTTCAATGTGTTCCCTATCAAATGTCAAACGTTCTATGAGTTAAAATATTATCCACTGACGTGTTTTACAGATAAATGAGGCAAAGGGGGTTGAGAGTTACACTTTGAATTGAAGTAAGGATTAATATCACTACAACATATAATATAACCTCCGTGAAATATGTTTCTTGAGCAAAATATACAAAACGTACGGACTGCAAAGCTCTATTCGCGTTTAAATCATGCTACCAACCAGATGTGCTCCGCATTGAGCATGTTCGAACCTCTACCACTTAATCTACAATTCACAAGGAAAAATAAAACTGGCACCGATGTAATCTACAATTAGGGTGCAACCCCAGGTGCATTATTCGATAATTGCCAGAGAAAGTGTTGTTTAACCGAAAAACTATACACACCACACAGGTACACACACTCACCTGCGGGAAATTAAGAGAATGAATAAGAATCTGTACTCTGTTGCTTGATTAAAAAATATAATTTTTTGCTTATTTGGACAAAATATGTATTAAAGAGACGTTAATTTGGAATAACAATCTCTGAGCAAGACTGAAATCTGAATTATAAAGACTGAGCATAGGGTCCGGTACGGTAACTGATGAATTAGATCTACTCTAAGAGATTTTTATACAAAACTGATTTAGAGTAAATTATTACTATCTAAACGACACAGGAACAAGCAATAGGATTCTAGTGCCTATAAATTAGAACAGGTTCAAAAACAGTTCCCAACTGCGTCATTATTTGCTTATTCATGGGAGATAACTACGGTTGTCTGAATGTTTGACCATCTATGGATGATTGTGTCCCTTTGCTCGGTGACCGGTCGAAAGATAAGCATTTCGCAATTGGTAACAGAAACGCTTGTAATGAATTTACACGGTTGTTTGGATTGAATTCATGGGTTGAATAGTACACCCTGCGTTTAAAATTGTATGTTTGTGTTGGATAATTCAACGCTGGTTGAAAATCCAGCACCCTAAAGTTAGACGTCAAAAATTCAAGTAAACTGTAAATGTTGTTAGGAGGTATTTTATATTTGGCCACGCTCTAGACCTTGCATGTTTTGTTAATCGTAAAAGTAAGAAAAACTAAAGTGCCACACACTGAGCACTGATTTCCACAACAGTCAGTATTGTTGTAAATGAAGTTGCGAAATTGGAGAATTGGCCAAATTACAGCAGCAAACTATAAAACCAAACATGTTGTGTCTAGACATGGCTGTATACAATCTAGTAACTTAACCCATTGAGTTGAATCTATGAAGTGGCGGAGTTTTCACTTGACAGCTGGTGTTTATTTCAAATATAATCAACCCAACAAACTGTCTTTATAACTCTGACACTTCTGTTTATACAGCCGATTCAAAAGTGTGTCTTTAATGTAGGATCTAAAATCTATGTCTTAATTACAAAAGATCGAAATAGCTCAAGATGTACGTAATGGAAACCATATTTACATACTGACATGTGTTGCATTTATTATATAAGCAAAATAAATAAAGTCCTAAGTACAATGAAACCGTGTGTAAACTGACATCTCGATGCACCGCAAATAAATGTGGGTTTTGACACGATGCCGCTATTAGTTTTTACTGAGGTAGCCCTATAGCGAGTATAAACAAACAACGGTTATACACATGGTAATAATACATAGTTCAAATGTCGTCAAAATTCCTGATTTTGTGAAATTTAAAGTCCGAGTAGTATTATGTGATACGCAAATATGCTGAGAAAATGTATATGCTGAACAGAAGACTATAACTAGCTTAATGATAATAGTTTATCATGTCTTGTTAAAATATAACCTTCATGCCATACTATAGCTTCATGTTTAAAACTCACAAAAGATATGCCTATAGCTTACAACTTGACGAAATGCAAAGTCAAATTTATATCAAACAAGAGGATAAAGACATCTTGTTCCACTTAATAAAGGTATAGGCACATTGTTCGAATATTTTATATAGAAACCCATTTAAGCGAAGCATGACTTTACATTCTGGTAAAGGACATTGCACAATCATATCATATTAATACGGCATTGTTTTGCAAGTTTAACTTTGTATGCCTTGTGTTAAATTGGATCCCAACGGATGAATAGACAACAAAACACGATGTTTGTTGTCTAATTACGCTTCTGAATGTCTGGGTTGTTGTAGTAAATTGGCAAACAGTGATAACAGTAAATAGGATGAAATTTTATAATTGTGTTATATTTCTAGATGTATGAACAGTTCTGCTTTAGCCCTTTCATGTAGTCATGTCTCACTTTATTGCTTGGAACCGAATCAACAAAAGAGGTTGGAATGGCATTGGGCTCAAATTATTCTCTGCTATCTTTACATTATATTGATATCGTATCGTCAGCAGGAGAAAGCTTTGTTACATAATGTAAATAAGGAATGATGGGCTGTTGCAAACCAGGTCGAATAATGCAAAGTATTGCTGGCTGCTGCGCCACGCCTTTAAGTCAATATTTGAAATGTATTTTTTCTAATGTCACAACAAGTGTTACACAACCAAAACTAAAGACAAATAAAAGAAAAAAATACGCCATTTCGATTGTACATACCAGAAGAAAGTAACTCATCTATATAATTGATTTGTTTCATTTTCCAGATCTCGCGATGACGACAAACCGAAGGTATGTTTTGATTTCTGTAAGAAAAGGAAACAGAGAGACTTAATGGTAAGTTGTCCTCCACATCGTGTAGGTTTTGCTGTCAAATAATTATGTCTGAAAACCAAATTAACTGAGCAGAATGTAACCTGCTAGAACAGACAAGCGCTTTCTCAAACTGCCCTCCATGCCATGAACTTTTTCTGAATCGATTATCCTATGGTGGCCGAAAATGGCCATCTAAACAGTTAGCTTCTTTCAATCCGATTTAAAAATATCAAAATAGCTTTCCGGAATTGGGATGTCGTTGATGTAGGTCGGACAAAATCCAATACAAAACGTCGTCAATTGCCCATGAACACTTATAGCCGGCAATCTACCGCCTGATCACGACCCCTTGGCGAGATTTTGTTGCAGTCGATGAATTTATGGATACAATAAATTTAGACGAGTCACGGGTAGTCATAAACTTAATACTAATAATAATTTTATTGCAGGCTAAAGTCCATATAAATACAGAGAGATTGATTTAAATATAGAGATTGATATAAATTAACTAAGATGACATAATATAAATTACCATCATATTCGTCTGTGTACAATAAGTCGCACCATTTGGCACTAAAGACTGACTCCAAAATATAACTGGAGGATCAAACAGTTTGAATCACAAGATTCTGAGATGACTCCAATCTTTTAAGCAATGAATACCCGAGACATGACATTATGTACCGAAGATCTTTATCTCAGTTATAGTGTAATTTAGTGGAATATCTAGAACTTTCAAAAACTTTTCAAGAATCCCAAAAGTTGCACGGCGTCATTGAATAGTCACTCGGAAATACTCGAATGTACTGCAAACATCATCTCGGACGTCATACGATTGCCGCCATTATGACATGCATTTTTTCAATTCAAAAGACAAGCATAGTCCGCTTTAATTGTTTAGTGATTTAGCTATATCTGTTTTGGATTTGTGCATAATGTAATCTTAACTCCTAAATTGTTGAACATTCCTTATAGTCAATGCATGTAACGGATTGTTTCAGAACTTCAAGTCAGTCTATAGCTACAGAGTTTAAACGTCCCAAATTGTGTAATTTCTCTACTTCGGAATTCGATGATTAAATAGAGGACATTCATATGGTTGGCTAACAAGGTGTCGACTGACGCAAGCAATACAATCAAGATTTGTTTTCCCCTCTGTTATTTACCTAGTCGTAAATCTCAGGTCGATATCACTTTTTAAAAGTCCATATCCCGTGTAGTAAGCGTTATAGACCTGGTGCGTTCTTAATGTAAATCGAGTGAACTTTTCTAACCTCGTACACGGACAGTTTTGTGGATAACAGAACAATATGATCCATTTTATGGAAACCTTTGCATGTGTTAGCCTACATAGGTCAGGGGGAGTAACTCCCAACATATAAAAAGGACAAAATGACAGAGAAATAAAATGAATAATTAATAGCAGTGGGCAAAGTAACCCCACACTGTCTGAAAGCTTCAAATGTCAACTCTCATTAACCACAGAGGGCGTAACGTCATGTTTCATTCATTATGCCATCTTTTCGTTACGCTCGTATATCCAGCGATCGGCTTACAGTATAGCCCATACTATTGGATCAGTATGGGCTATACTGTAAGCCGATTGCAGGTTATACGAGCGTTTCCTTTCGTCTGCTTCGTTCGACTTCTGCCATGGAGTTGAAAGACCCAAATTAACGAATGGTACGTGAATATCTTTCGTCTACATTTAGCAAGAATTTTGGCGTGAAACGAAGAAGCTTATCACGAGGCCGTAAATTATCACAATTCATTTTAGAGCTTAAATTCAACAGGAAAAACGGAAAATGTAATTTATCATCCGACCCTGAAACATTCGGAAAATAATTTTGGTTCTCAGCATTCAGAATAGAGTGGTCTTTTATATTAGATGACGACTGGTGTTTAATTATATATTCATCGAAAATTAAAATTGTTCATCTTTTATTTATTATACCCATTGTAATGTTTGCAGAATGAGCCCACATACATCCCGCCAGAGAATTTGCCACGTTCGCCTGGAATTACTGCGGCAAGCAATGCTGGGCCGAATTATATATCCAGGAGCGATTCCATAGGGGATTATGACTATCACGTTTATGAGACGTTACCAAGTGTTCCGGAGGGTCCTGTGGCCATAAACCGACCCTCGGCTTCAAGCAGAGTTGTTACGGAGAATCTTTCGCCTGGTTACGACCAGTTGGCTTCTCCGCCGAGATTTGTCCCTATCAGTGACCTTTCTGGGTATAACAAATTGACGATCGAGTCACATGGGTCGGACACGACACATCAGGTGTCGGAGGACTCTGCGGCTGGTATAATGCGTTCTGATTATGAGATTCCGGTACCACACGATCCTGCCCCAGACAGTCGACCCCCGAGATACGACCGTTTGACGGGACCACAAACGTTTCATCACAGTATTGACTCCGGTTCGTATAATCATCTCAATGGTCCGCTCAGTCCAAGAAGCGCCACACCCAAGCAATACAGTGCAATATTTCCGGAGTACCTTGAGCTGGAAGATCACGGCGCCCTTCAGCCGTCTGCGCCAACCGAGTCACTCGATAGTCACTATAATGAGCGACACACGCCAACACCAACAAATCATGTCTATTACGTCTTGGGTAAGACGAATTAAAGGAAATATTATTCGCTTGACTCAAAGGGAAAGGGCCGCGAAATCCATCACGGGAAGCGACCCTAAAAGCACAATTTCAACATTGACTCAATCCAATTTCAGGAATTTCTGTCGAATCACTTCCTATTGTGATATATTCAGTCAGGAGATCAACAAGTAATCAATGACAATGACTTAACTTTCCCTTGCTCTGCGAAAGGAGCAGTGTTGCCTGATTGTATATAGCAAGGAGACGAGCAATTTAAGTTAACAATGACGTGACATTCGGTATGAATTCTTTTGCTCGTTTTCTGAAACGACTGACTGTAGCGGAAGGTACCTCCTGTCATTTGTTGATGTGTGGGAATAGGGCTACATTCTTTCTCCCTCTCCCACGCACTCGTAAAATGTTTTATAATGAATCCACTAGGGGATCTTTATGAGCACCGATCGGTGTTAAGAGTAGGTAGTGTAAATTAAGATTCGTCAAAATACTGCACTAAAAAGATCGTAAATTCGATTGGATTGTCACACAGGTGTTAGATTTTATTTTAAACTTAATTTATTTCAGGAACTTCTACGCATCCAATCAGATGTTGTGTTATTAGAAGACTTGGTTAGTGAAAATTGTGGCGAATATAACTGTAAACCGCGGGAACTAACTAGCACCTTGGTCGTTTTATCCGCCAGATGGCGTAGGTGAAACTCTCACTGTACATTAATTGTCTGTTAAGGGTTGAAATGCAGCTCGGAATAGCAACCCTTGGCTAGAGAAGATGGGATATAGTATACTACTTTCAAAAGTTTAGTGCCTGAAGCTTGCAAAGAAGTGCAATGATGTTTTCATGAATCATTTAAAGGATAGTGATTAGTAAAGCTCATCCGAAAACCTGGAGAAAAAAACACATGATTTTGAAAGTAGGTGAGATATTGTAATTAAAGGAGGAGACCAGCAATTTTCGAAAGGCTTTCATTTCATGTCAGTTGTGTCAGTATTTTATTTTTCTCAAACTCAGAATAACGGAGATCGATTACTTTTAGATATTGGAGGTGTATTCTGCTGTTCACAAAAACATTCACTTATTTTGAACATTATGGCAACAATTATATATGCACGAACAGTGATATTTTTTTATGATTTTTTTTACCGTTTTGAAACTTTTGGATCGCAAAATAAACTCTCCATTTACATTCCTGATTATTGCAGGGTTGGATTCTATTACATATTTATATGCGTATATCATATCATATGAATTGTGATAAGCTTCTTCGTTTCACGCTAACATTCTTGCTAAATGTAGACGAGAGATATTTACTACCGTTCGTTAATCTGGGTCTTTCAACTCCATGGCAGAAGTCGAACGAAGTAGACGAAAGGATACGCTCGTATAACCTGCAATCGGCTTACAATGTAGCCCATACTGATCCAATAGTATGGGCCATACTGTAAGCCGATCGCTGGATATACGAGCGTAATGAAAAGATGACATAATGAATGAAACATGACGTTACGCCCTCTGTGGTTAATGAGAGTTGACATTTGAAGCTTTCAGACAGTGTGGGGTTACTTTGCCCACTGCTATTAATTATTCATTTTATTTCTCTGTCATTTTGTCCTTTTTATATGTTGGGAGTTACTCCCCCTGACCTATGTAGGCTAACAAATGCAAAGGTTTCAATAAAATGGATCATGTTGTTCTATTATCCATCAAACTGTCCGTGTACGAGGTTAGAAAAGTTCACCCGATTTACATTAAGAATGCACCAGGTCTATAACGCTTACTAGATGAGATATGGACTTTTAAAAAGTTATATCGACCTGAGATTAACGACTAGGTAAATAACAGCAACTTAACAGAGGGGGAAACCAATCTTGCTTGTATTGCTTACGTCAGTCGACACCTTGCTAGCCAAACATATGGAGGCCCTCTATTTAATCATCGAATTCCTAAGTAGAGCAATTACACAATTTGGGACGTTTAAACGCTGTAGCTATCGCCTTCCTTGGAGTTCTGAAACAGTCCGTTACATACATTGACTATAAGGAATGTTCAACAATTTAGGAGTTTAGCTTACACTATGCACAAATCCAAAACAGATATAGCTAAATCGCTAAATAATTAAAGCGGACTATGCTTGTCTTTTGAATTGAAAAAATTCATGTCATAATGGCGGCAATCGTATAACGTCCGAGATGATGTTTGCAGTACATTCGAGCATTTCCGAGTGTAACATTCAATGACGCCGGGCAATTTTTGGGATTCTTGAAAAGTTCTTGAAAGTTCTAGATATTCCACTAAATCACACACGACACTATAACTTACATAAAGATCTTCGGTAAATAATGTCATGTCTTTCTCTGAACTCTGTGTATTCATTGCTTAAAAGATTGGAGTCATCTCAGAATCTTGTGATTCAAACTGTTCGATCCTCCGTTATATTTTGGAGTCAGTGTAATGTCTCTCACATGACTTTGACATTTAATTTACTATAGAACTCTTTTGTTTTTGGAGGTGCGTTCTCTCTCC
>JAVFBW010149785.1:0-12329 GCA_034783835.1 Mopalia ciliata
AAGCCATACCGAGGCCCAGAAATGTTGATGTTGCTATAAAACACTGGTTTATGTACGTTGTTGGGGATAAATGATAATAGCTAAAGATGGATTACACCATTCAATTTGTCCGTTTGTTTGATTGGGTTATAACATAGCACTTTATAAGTTACATCACTTTTATGACAACTTGTCAGTCGGATGGGTGAATGAAATCCCCACTAGCAACAAGAACAACAACAACAGCAGCAAAAAAGGCATGATAACGGCGAGACGAAATACCTAAACACCACAAGCATTTCGGCTTTTTGTCGCCCCTTTGCTCTGAGGACATGAGGGCAACACGTAATACTCTT
Organism: Mopalia ciliata; assembly: GCA_034783835.1. Lineage (NCBI taxonomy): Eukaryota > Metazoa > Mollusca > Polyplacophora > Chitonida > Mopaliidae > Mopalia > Mopalia ciliata. The sequence continues at coordinate 336 of JAVFBW010149785.1, forward strand.
CCAATCGCACAGGTACTATTTGATTTAAAGAGAAAAGGATTGATCGCAGATGTAACAGATCTATTATGGTTAAACCTGTTAATTAATTATTAATAAGAGGAATTCCAATGTAAACAGAATTTGGCTTTTTGAGTCACGTGGTAAATAAGTGGCGTAACTGCTCAACAAAATTGAATTCTGCAATTCTATTTAGAGTAATCGATTCCTGTGTTAAATCATTATACCTGTGAGACGACAACAGTGTTGGTGTAAACCTTGTCTCAACAGTCGTTAGGAATACAGAAAGAATTGCAGGGAGATACAGTTTTCGCTTTTCTCCCAATAATTATGAGAACCTTTGACGCTTAATCAACATTTCATTTTGCTCGATTGTGATGCAAATCATAATACACATTTAAAACAAATTGTTTATGGAAGTTATTATTATTTGACTGATGGAAATAATAAATGTGAACCTCAATGATAGGAGGCTAATCCTAAACAGCATAACCTACGTCAACATGTATCCCGATTCAAATTGTAGCGAAGACATATGAGCATTTAAACTCATCATGCTTCGTCAAGGCTGCAACGAGTATCAATCACCTGTGGCGTGTGGAGGGTGAGCACATGGTAGTGGCACAAACAGTTCATGCTATCCGAACATGGAGCCACGGGAAGACTACAGGCACGCCTAGTCCATATGTACATTATTTACCCAGTTACTGCACTGAAGACTGTGGCACCACTACTCATATAATTCAATTGCTTAAAAAATAAATATAATTTAAACTGTATGTGCATATTGTAAGGGGAGAATGCAACACGCGGATTAATATACAGAATTTGTTAAATTCTAGATGTCCATACCCCAAAAATATAGCTTCAAGCCCTGCAGATTTTCTAGATATTGTGAAAGAGACACTTCATTTACCTCTGATGATACGCAAATTTAGCAATTTTGCATTCGATCCATTTGACTTTTCAATTCGATTGGGACATTTAAATGAAGAATTATATTTTCTTGGTAGATTTGTGACATTTAAATATATCCTTGGTAAACAGGAGTTAAGTCAATGTGTAACAGACTCGGACAGCGGCCTTGTATCATTAAAGTTAACCGGTCAGTATTTTACGTTTCACTATCCGAGTCACAAAAGTAGATTTGTGGTTATTTCAATAGAGAATGTTAATTGACATAGATGAATCAAATTAGTCGGCTAATGACGAGTAATGAGGTCAGATTTGCTCCAGACTGATACTGAATTTTCATAGGTGGCATTTTGAAATATAAAAAAAAAAAAAAACGAATACGCGTATAATGCAAAAAAATACTATAAAACAACCAAACACAAAACATCTGTCGTGTATCCGGAGGTTTAAATTTAAAACAATATTGATTTTAACGAACATAAACCTTTAAACATGCAACCGAATACAACAAAACAAAACACTAAAGAAAAACAAAAAACGCCTTTGAATAATTCATGAATAGAACGTATTGTTACTAAAAACAGTCTTACATATTTTTTTGTTAGGATAAAGATAAATCTAATTTTGACAAAACGAGGTTATTATTGCATGTCTGCTGTTTTCGTCATTAACCAGCTGCTTTCAAATTCCTTTCGGCATTCATTCCGTTTAACATTCAGTCCGTATAACATTCATTCCATTTAACATTCAGTCTTCGATTCGATTACACATTCATTCTGTCTATTAAACATTCATTCTGTCTAACATTCGGTCTAACATTTCGTTTAACATTCATTTGGTCAAACATTTATCCTGTCTATAAAATTTATTCTGTCCAACACTCCTTCCATCGAAGAGCCAGTCTGCATTCATTCAGTCTAACATTCAGTCCGTCTAATATCCATTCCGTCTATTTATTCTGTCTGACATTCAGTCCGTATACAGTTATTCCATCTAACATTCTTCGCTTAATCTTCTAATCCTTTGTACTAGTATTTTAATATTATCAGTGATCATCATTACATCTATATTGAAGGCCTTTATTGCCTATATCATTATATATTAATTCCTTCAAACAATCTTATTTTTCATAGACCTCCAAAAGTATTTGGACCGAGACAGTCAGCAGATATCAGAAAGATTGTACAGGAATCACTTAAATGCCACATTTTACTCCCAATCGATCTACTCTTATTACCGACTCATTAAATGTTCCAACTTGAATGGAATAACTCGAGGTGTTATTGGGAGGCAGTTAATCGATTCTAATAAGCTAATAAAGTCTAAAGAGGAGTTTTTTGCCCTCTTATCAAACCTGACTTGTTCATTAACTTTATGACCGACAAGATCATCTTTCCACAACGTCTTAAAATACTGACCGATAATTGGTAGACGAGTCCTAAATCCGTATATTTGACGAAGACCCAGATGTAATTCCGGAATGCTGCTCTGAATCACGTTGGTAAGGATTAGGACGAGGGATTTGTGTGGACATAAGCGTTAGTAGGCATTTATCTGATTTAATTTCCTAGTTAAACGACGGGTGGTTTTAATTGGTCTGAGGGTCGTCTTTACTCTCAACAAACTTGGGAGTTCAATTCAAATTGGACAAACAAATAGTATTTATTTTGCAGTTCGTTGTTGGAAAATAAAATTATATGTCTTCATTTTGATAACTCTGTCGATTGTTTGTTTGTTTGTTTTTCTCATCAACGATATACATTTCTCACCCTGGTGACCATGTAACTCCTTATTTATTTTGCATCAATAGTTGGATTTATCACAAAAAACGTTCCAAGGAGGGTCCAGTCTAATAAATATTAATTTCTGGTGATGCTACTTAATGAAACTGAGCTTTCCATATTTTGAGCAGACTTTCTATCCCGACGGCAAAGGCGCTTCCCTTCTATAATACGCTAAGGCGAAAGTGATCAGTAATCGTCCTACCAGGCTGACGAATTTACATTTCATGATTAAGCCCCTGTTTATAGTTTGTAGGTGTTTATTTCTATGTACTAATTTTCTGTAAGACGAGAAGCCCATATATATCTTGTTGTCCACACAGTTCAAAATAATTTATAATTAAAATAAAAGTATAAATATTTATTTAATTGGCCATTATTTATACTAACACAAAGAATGGCCCAGAAACAAGTGACGGAGAAATTAGATTGAATTCTTACTGTTACTTATAAAGTAGTTGGGGAAGAGATACAAATATGGATTTATCGACTTAAATATTATGCTATTTTCGTTGAGATTTAAGTTACGAGCAACGTCGTGCTAAAACCCAATGAAAAAAAACATATCGCTTAATTGGTCACTTGTAAATTCTCTGTATAAAGTATGTTTATTATTAAATCTACCTGGTTAATTGTCAGTACTTAAAACACACACTCCACACTGGATACACTCACGGGATTAACGTAAATGGATTAGTTACTATAAGGAGCAAAACGGCTAAACGGACAACTGTCGATATGTATTCTATCAGTTCACGGAAAGTTTGAAGGGGTGGGGCAATGTGTAACAAAACAGCGCGTATGATCGAGGCGTTACGACTGGAAATGAACCGGTATTTTAAGAAATATCGAACAATAACTTTTTCCCTTACGATATTACAAAGGTGTTTGTAAAAAACAAACCTGACACAAAGAAGACTTTCATTTTAACACTTCATTGAGTTTACAACCTCGAGGAAAATGTGTCTGATACAGTGGGGTGATGTGAACATTTAGATATTATAACGTTTATGGAAAACATTCCAGGAATGCATTGTTGTACGTACAGATGTCGTAAATGTGACGTGTCTCCTCTGTACATGACGTCAAATAAAAAATTGATTTGTTTTGAGTAGTCTGCTGAGTGAGCTGTTCGGTTAGCATTTGCTATTACATAATAAGGAAGGTTATGCGTTATCAAGTACTAATTGTTTAAAAAACATTTATTTATACATATAGTAATAATGTATTACATACAAAGATACATTCTCTAGCCAATGGTTACCATTTCGAGCTACTCTGCATTACAACCCTTCGAGGATAATTCATGTATAATGGGACTCGGTTTCCAAGCAATTGAGTCGATGCTAGGAACTTCAGATGTTGTGTTAATAGAAGACTTGGCTAGTGAAAATTGCGGCGAATGTAACTGTTAACCGCGGGAGTTAACTAGAACCTTAATCATTTTATGCGCCAGATGGCGTATAGCTGAAACTCTCATTGTACATTAATTATCTGCCAAGGGTAGAAATGAAGATTAGCTCGAATAGTAACCCTTGTCTAGAGAAGATGACTTTGGCGGGGTATGGACAGTGTAAATGTCGAGCCCTGTTATGCAATGACTTTGCCGTTGAAAAAATGTGCCAATTCGTCAATATTTCGTGAAGACTGTCTCCTGGCTAAATACAAAGAACGTAATAACAACGACATAAGTACCTATCGAGTTATCTCCCTTAAAAATGAAAGTATAGATGGCACTGTGAAGACACTGTGGACATCCGGGTATTTGAGTAAGCATTTGCTTTTACATCATAAGGAAGGGTTGTAACTTATCATGTAGTGGGAAGCGGATGGGTTACAGCGCACGACAGAATGAGGAAGGGTTAACTCAAGGGCTCTGATGGGGTGGGTGTCTTCCCGTGATGCTTTGGGCGCCATTGTGGGGAAATCTAGGTCATCTGTGCGTATGGCAGCTGAAGTGCATCCAAACTCATCCTATGCAGCACCGGACAAGTCATGTTTCCCCAAGACCCCAAAAAGTATTAATCACCTGTATCGTGTGAGCATCGAGCAGTGGCTCAAACAGTTCATGCTATATGAACATAGAGCCACGGGAAGATTCAACCTGTACATTATTTACCCGGTTACGCCGCTGATGACTTTGACACCAACACTCCTATAATTTGCTTACTTAAAAAATAGATACAATCTTAACTGTATGTGTATATTACAAGGCATAATGCAGCACGCGGATTAATATACAAACTATGTTTTGTTGTCTAGTTGTCCATACCCCAATAGATAGCTTCCTGCCCGGCGGATTTTCTTGATCTTGTGAAAGAGACACATGATCTACCTCTGTTGATATGCAAATTAAGCAACTTCGGCTTAGATCCATTTGACTTGTCAATTCGATTTGTGGCATTTAAATTATGAATTATATTTCCTCCGTTGACAAGAATTATGTCGATGTGTAATAGACTCGGACGCAGGCCTTGTATCACAACAGTTAACTGATAAATATGCACAAAACAACTTTCATCAGCGATCGCGTAACGAATTTACTTCTCGTTTACTCTTCACACATCTTGCGTTTCACTTCCCCAGTTACAAAAGTAGATTTATGGTTATTTCAATAGGTAATTAAATTAGATGAATCAAATTAGTCGGCTGATGGCGAGTTATGAAGTCAGCTTTTCATCCTTTTATCAAGTGGGAGACTTGACTATGGTTGCTTTTGGTCCAGACTGATACTGAATTTTCATAGGTGGTGTTTTGGAATATCAAAAAACAAAACCCAAATACAAAAATACAAAACATCTGTCGTGTGTCCGGACGTTTAAATTTAAAACAATATTGATTTACCGAACATAAACCATTAAACATACAACCGAATACAACAAAACAAAATAATAAAGAAAAACAAAAAACGGCTTTGAATAATTCATGAATAGAACGTAAGTGTTAAAAAAATCTCTGTTACGATAAAGATTAATCTAATTTTGACAACATGAGGTTATTATTGTTAGTCTATTGTTTCATCATTAACGAGCTGCTTACAAATTCCTTCTAGCATTAATTCCGTATAACATTCAGTCGGTCTAACATTCATTCCGTCTAACATTCATTCAGTCAAACTTCATTCGACCAAAGATTCATTGTGAGTAACATTTATTCTGTCTAACATTCGGTCTAACATTTCGGCTAACAATCATTTGGTCAAACAATTATTCTCTCTAACATTCATTCTGTCCAACATTCCGTCCGTTTAAGAGTCAGTCTACAATAATTCAGTCTAGCATTCAATCTAACATTCAATCCGTCTTATATCCATTCCGTCTATTTATTCTGTTTAACATTCAGTCCGTATACAGTCATTCCATTCTTCGCTTAATCTTCGAATCCTTTGTACTAGTATTTTAATATTATCAGTGTTCATCATTACATCTATATTGAAGGCCTTTATTGCATATCATTATATATTAATTCCTTCAAACAATTTTATTTTTCTGAGACCTCAAAAGTATTTGAACCGAGAAAGTCAGAAAGATATCAGAGAATATTCCACAGGAATCACTTAAATGCAACATTTTACTCCCAATCGATCTACTCTTATTACCGACTCATTAAATGTTCCAACTTGCACAGAATAACTCTAGGTGTTATTGGGGGGCAGTTGATCGATTCTAATAAGCTAATAAAGTCTAAATGAGGAGTTTTCCCCCTCTTATCAAACATGACATGTTCATTAAATTTATGACCGGCACGATCATCTTTCCACAACGTCTTAAAATACTGGCCGATAATTGGTAGACGAGTCCTAAATCCGTATATTTGACGAAGACCCAGATGTAATTCCGGAATGCTGCTCTGAATCACGTTGGTAAGGATTAGGACGAGGGATTTGTGTGGACATAGGCGTTAGTAGGCATTTATCTGATTTAATTTCCTAGTTAAACGACGGGTGGTTTTAATTGGTCTGAGGGTCGCCTTTACTCTCAACAAACTTGGGAGTTCAATTCAAATTGGACGAAAAAATAGTATTTATTTTGCAGTTCGTAGTTTAAAAATAAAATTAGTCTTCATTTTGATAACTCTATACCGTTTGTGCATTGGTTTACTTGTTTGTTTGTTTATTCGTCTCATCAACGATATACATGTCTCACCCTAATGACCATGCAACTCCTGTTTTATTGTATATTCAACAGTTGGATGTAGCACACAAAATGTTCCAAGGAGAATCCAGTCTAATATAAGTATTAATTGCTGGTGATGTTACCTAATAGAACTGATCTTTCCATATTTTGAGCAGATTTCCTATCTAGATGGCATAGGCGCTCCCCTTCTACATATACACTAAGGCGCACTAAATAATCCACCTACCAGGCTTTTGATTTTACAGTTCATTATTAAGCCCCTGTTTATAGTTTGGGAGTCTTTATTTCTATGTATTAATTTTGTATAAGACGACCTGCATGTGCCCATATATCATGTTTGCCCACACAGTTCAAAATAAGTGAGAATTTAGATAAAAAGACCACTATTTATTTAATTGGCATTATTTCCATTAACACAAGGAATGGCTCAGAAATGAGTGACAAAAAATTAAAGTATATACTAACTGTTGCCTAAATAAAAAATAAAATAAAAGTAAGGATTTGTCGACTTAAATATTATGCTATTGTTGAGATTTAAGTTAAGATGGACTCAACATCTTGTATATTTCTTCACAGGTTTAAAACCAATGAAAAGACATATCCTGAAATATGTCACTTGTAAATTTTCTATATAAAGTACGACTTATAATTGAAAGGAGCAAAACTGCGAAACGGACAACTGTCGATATGAATTCTATCCGATCAGTTCACAGAGTGTTTGTTGGGATAGGCCAAAGTGTAACAAACAGCGAGTATGACCGAATCGGTACGGCTAGAAATGGACTGGTCTTTTCAGATACATAAAAACGGTAACCTTTTACTTACGACATTACAAACCTGTTTGTAACAAATAATTTTTTTTTTTTCATACAACAGAGGTCTTAAAAAACCTGACTATCACCGATGTCGAGGGTTTAAACACCATTCTAACCCGAAAAAGGACAGAAAAAGAGCTCTCCCGCGGCCTCAAAAGTGGCTCGTCCTAAATTCCTCCTTGTATGCAGTAAAACTGGCAACAACCAATCAGAATTAGGAAGTTGCCACCCCTGGCATCACGTGCAGCCATGACAGCGCCATTAGACTCAGCTGAGATGTAACGCAGAGAAAAACGCCTCAGAAAAAATCTTCAAAAACAACTTTTGATGCCATAAATTATAGCGATTGTGAAGTAGACATGTTTAAACTATGTTCGCGACAACTAATTCCATATTTATGCTGTATGTTTCATAAAATTAAAAAAAATTAAAATTTGAAGTGGAGGCGGCCATGTTTGATTTTTTTTTATTATTGGAATTTTGGTAGATGAACAATCGCACGCTGGGATGTAACGTGTGTTTATCCCCTTGCAAATTGAATTTATCACAACACCACAAGTTTTTTAATACGGAATAATTAATTTATTAATTTAAAGTATATGCTGTTTTTGTCTTCGGGATGGATTTAAACTATGGGTATGCTCATACAATGCGAGTCTGTGAAGGGAGGGAGTCGAAACTGCGATAAACAAAGCGGTCATACTTTTTTACCATGAAAGACCGCTGAGCTATGTTCCTTGTTATGTATATTTGCGTACGGAACGTAACACGTTCAGGGTTAGAATAAAAGAGAAATCATCGTTACACAACAGTAGAAATGACGTCGTAAATGCGGCGTATATTTGTACCTGACGTTAAATAACGATCGATTGGATTCGATTGGATTCACATAAAAAGTAAACGACTTTGGAAATATACCAAAACAAAGCGAACACACTGTGGATACTAAAACACGATGTACTGTTATTGCCTTTCAGCTATTTATTTGCCTATTTATAATGTGTTATTTGCCGTGACAGGTCAGCCACGCAACCAAACGTGTAATTGTGTGTGGTGACAAACCTGAGGTGGATGGATTGAAATCACCAATCAATCTCAATCTTCCCGTCAGTAATAGCCATGTAATTGTATTGTAAATGAACTCAGTGTAAAGCCAACCCGACCTGATCACCCCTGACAGATGCTCTTCAGTCCTTTATTTAAAGCTGTTTAATTTGCGGACTGAAGCTGAGAATATCGAGAAAAAATCTCGTCCTTCGGGCTATAGCTTCTTCTGAGCATTTTTGTTATGCTACTCCATTACCTTCTCTGTGTATTTGGTCCATTGCCGGTGTGATTCTTATCCAATGTGCAGACAAACAGCCTATTGCCAAGAGAAATTTACATTTAAACATCTTCTTGATTTATCTCTCTGTCAATTTTCTTTCGATTAATAGGCATGAATATTAATGCAAATATCAATTTTGACTTCTGAATAGAACGACACGCAACAGATAAGTCACACAATATGACACGATAGCATGTTTTACAAGTGTCAGAATATTTGTTAAAATTAAATTTGATAGTAGGAGTAGATATGGTAGGAAACAAAAAGCAGTTACAGTTCAGCTCTGCGGATATAAGACACATGCGATGTTTAAATACGACCTTGTCTTGCCTAATTCGTGTCAAATATGTTTATACACATAATAAGGGGTTGCAACTTTCCAAGAAGGAAGTACATGTAGTCCAATCTTACATGATATTTTCCCTATGAAGTTATGTTACATTTGAAGTTTTCCACAACCCGGACATTACATTTAATTGTTCCACCCATGTAACTTTACAATAGATCTTTCTCAAAACACAGATTTTTATATTTCATCTCATTCACCAGTGTAACGTTACATTCTCACTTTCTCACAACCGGGACCTGATTGTTGATTGTTTCCCCAGTATAACTTTACATTTTCACTTCCCCGCAACTAGGACCTGATTGTTAATTGCCTCACCAACGTAACTTTACATTTTCACTTTCTCACAACCGGGACCTGATTGTTGATTGTTTCCCCAGTATAACTTTACATTTTCACTTTCCCGCAACGTTGTCTCACCAACGTAAAGTTACATTTTCTCTTTTCCACAACCGGTACATTGTTTCACAAGCGTAAAGTTATATTTTCACTTTCCCACAACCGCGACCTGACTGTCGATTGTTTCGCTAGTATTACGTTACATTTTCACTTTCCTGCAACTGGGACCTGACTGTTAATTTTTTCACCAGCGGAACGTTACATTTTCACTTTCCAACAACCGGGAACTGAGTGTTTATTGATTCACCAATGTAACGTACAGGTTGATTTCCTCACAATGGTAATTCGTTCAATTTGTGCAACGCTACAATTTAATTTTCCCACAAATCTGGACTTTTTAATTGTTCTATCAGTGTTGCGTCACATTTTATATATCCCTTGGCGTGATCTTTTATTTGAACATTCACACAACTGGGGTCATAAACATTAAATTGTTCCACCATTGAAACGATAAACTGTATTTAATTGTTGCTGTAATATCTTAACTCTTCAAATGTTATGTATAAATATTTTGCAAAAATGTTCACCTACACAATCTGTAGAACAGAAGCCTAGGTAAACCATCCCAACTGACAACTGTTATTAGTACAAAAGAACACGTTGGAATAGGGTCAATCTTTGTGACGTTTTGCTGATTAATTCCATGTACATGTACTTCCATAAGATTTTCTGCCAATTCTTAAACATTCATATCATACCTAATCTTGGACGTAACTGTCGTGCAACACTGTCTTCAGCACTGATCACCACGGTAATTAAGTTTAGCGTAACTTAAGACAGCTTTGTGAAACGGGCCCTTGAGGCAGTATGTTTCCTGAAGTGAGATTGGTTTACGCCGTATTGGTACTGAACCAAATTTCTATGGCGGTTTAAAAATAAAGATAAATTCCCCGGCATGTTCCACTTGTTATTGTATTATAACGCCATTGTATTATAACTTTAAATGTGATATAAGTTCGCCGATCATTTTGTATTGATTGAGTCAGCTTAATCTGAAACTCTGGAGTATCGCCCACCCATAGACGTAATATATTAATAGCTCCACCAGTGTGACAATCCTAGCACGATAACACGCTTGTGGGATTGGTATCTCCAGACCAATACTGTAAATGACCGTCCAAGATCGGGGAGGCCTCGAGTCACCACACGGGCTGAAGATCGATACATCCGGGTATTTCATTTGCGTGATCGCCATCATACTGCACGTGACACAGCCCAAGGACAGTTTGGAGCCCGCAGAGTGTCCGACCAGACAATCCGGAACCGTCTAAGAGAGGCTGGAATCCGAGCGAAACGACCCAAAGTTGCCCCCTCCTTAACAGTCAACGGTTCCGATAGTGTAACAGAGTACAACAATGGAATCTGCAACATTGGAAGGGAACATGGTTCTCAGATGTGTGACGTTTTCTGCTCCGGCAACGTGCCGACAGACAGCGGGTTTACAGAAGACACAATGACAGATATGCACCAAATTGTATTAGGGAAGTTGACTGTTGCGGCTGGGGAGTGTCATGGTGTGGAATGCCATCTCCTACCACAGAAAATCGGAACTCGTGCTGGTGAGGGGCAATTTGTCAGCCAATCCCTACATTGATGACATTCTCCGTCCACACGTCCTTCCGCTTGTCGACCGCCAGAAGGGGCTATTCAAACACGATAATGCTCAACCAAACACTGCACATGCTACAGTGGACTACATCGCCAACAACAACTTCAATGTCCTCCCATGACCCTCCAAATCTCCGGATTTTGAACCCAATCGAGCATCTGTGAGACCAAATCGATAGACCCTTGACCAGCTGTTACACATGTTGCAGGAAGAGTGGAGAAGGATTCCACACAGGAACATCCAACGATTGATTCGTTCCATGCCCAGGCGATGTCGCGCATTTCTGGCTGCAAGGGGTGGTCACACAAGGTATTGACTTTGGCTCCACCTGGTGGACAGTTGTGTAGGCACGTGGGACTGTAAATTTCGAGACGGGTGGTCCATACACCAATGTGTCATTGAGCCGAATTTCACATGTGTACATTGATGACATTGTCATTTCAATTCATTAAAATACATATATGTCAACTATGAAAATTCTCTTTTGCGTTTCGTTATTTGAAGAGTGGCCCCGTGAGGAAGCGTGTGGGCCATTGCCCTGGAGAATGCTCCCTCGGCTTCCTCGATCGATCGTAAGAGGCGAGAAAAGAGTTTGCTTTCTGTTGCCCTGGTGTTCACAGAGCTAAAGGGTAACGGGGAGATTTGTTTGTGATGTTCTGTATTTTTGTC
>JAVFBW010149796.1:0-12328 GCA_034783835.1 Mopalia ciliata
CTGTCCCCTCTTAGACCCTTTTCTTCAAACTATCTTAACAGTGTGGGCGTCAAGATCCATTCATGGATCTCTTGTATATCATTGTTGTTATAGGAGAACTGTCATGTAACTTCACATAGATATTTATTTGTACATATTTTGGGCAACTTTTACGAACGATCATTTTGCCTTTTTTGGAATCAATTTGTCAGTGAATGTGCCTGATTGTGAGGTCAGGGGTCATCTTGTTTAAAGTAGCCTTTTGTACATTTATCACATCAGACCCTAGACCTACTGGACACCATGGAGCTAACCACACCCTAGCACTGGCCAGATTGACAATATTTCAACAGTAAAATCACTATCCCGATTGTTATACCTTTTTTCAAAACATTTTATTCTGATTGTTGGAAAACTAGTCACATGACAATGAAAAAATCCTAATTAGCTATTTCTGTCAATGTTCTTAGAATCGGTAATAGTTATGTTACATACTAGTGACATGCCACTTGTTTTGCTCTGTGTTAAAGTTATCTCCCCTTGGTTTAGATGTAAGTGTTATCCGTTCCTATTTCAAATCAGATCTTAAGACTTTCCCACGTTTTGATCTAACCTGGGACTGAACACGTAAAGGTCCCAGATCTAACGCGATCGTCCTAGTTATACTGTTCAATAAAGTCGAGCTGAATTTAAGAAACAAATTGACCTTGTAAGTAGGTTGGTTGCGTTAGATTTCATTATAATGAAAAACTAAACAAGGGAAGCCTCTTTGAGACCTGATTTTAATTAGATTGGTGTTATCCAGTAAAGCAATCTGAATGTCCTTTCGAATTCGACTTTGATAAAAAAAAAAAGACCTGGTTTTAAACCAGATTGAAAGTTACTGAATTACAAAGAAAATAGCCGGCGCGGCCTTGGCTCAGTGGTGGCGAGTGCACTTTCTAAATGGAATATGCTTCGATTTACTGTTCAAAGGTTCTAGTCCGCCTTTCGACAATCAGGTATATGAGAGACACATGTTGTGGCTCCGGCAATCGCGGGTGTGGTTTTTACAAGGTTCCCTCCCGGTTTTCCAGTGTGAAGTGGACAATCCGTCGTCATATAAGTGAAGTACTTTGAGTACGACATTAAACACCAAACAAACAAAGACAATACTATAAACTATGTGTAAAAAAAATCCCGTATTTTTCTGATGGTTAGAATTTGTTTTATTCACTAACAAACTTGCGACTTTTCATACAAGTTATTTGATGTTTGGAAAACTACAGCGGGGAAAACTGCATTCGGAACAAGCTGTGCCCAATAATGACGACTCTATACCAGAGATACACGAAGAACTGTTAGATAATGAGAAATAACAAAATGGCGCTCAGATTTCTGATAGCAGTCACTAAGTGAATTCCAACCCCCCCACAAGTTGCAAATCGTTCAATGAATTTGGGACTAGGTATCAACCATTTGGGAGTACCTTTAAAGATATCTTCAAGCTTGGCAGCGCCCAATAACATTTGACCAAAATTGCTATAAAGAGAAAACTGGACAAACAAAATAATCAGATACCCTTTTTTGGCATTATTGTGTCACTAATAAGCATGCCGAAGTTCAAGCGTGTAGCTCAAAGTGTTTTCGAGAAATGAGGAATATAATTTCGATAAGAAATTGGCAAAAAAAAAATTGGAAATCTTGCAAAACGCATCCAGCTGTAAACTTGCTGAGAGCTGAATCCGAATTGTTAAACTTAAAATCAAAAAGCTTCTATCTGGAATTTTTATCTCGCCTTTTCACAAAATGCAGGAAAAAAATGTAATGTTTACAAATTTAAAAAAAGAACAACTCTGACCTCGAAGGGGTTGTCCATGATTAACCATTCACATTCTATGTTTAGGGGTAGAGTTTGATGTATGTTTTAAACCACTATAAATCTGATCACGCCTTTACGTTTTAATACTGAACATAAAATTAACCGAAGACCAACCTTTTGAACGTATGCCTATAAAAGTGAGATTTTCGAGTCCATTGTGAATACCGCGTTGTAGGTGTTTCAACATGGGTTTTTGTCGGGTTTTTTATCACTAACGAGTAAAAGGCCTTCATTGTATAACTGAAACACTGTTGTGATGAATGTTTAACACCAAACTAGCAAACGAAGAAATCAACACCAATGAAGCGATAAATCTGATAAAGTGATAAAACCAATTATATCTTTATTGTCCACCTGGGGGCCGTGGCTTAGTGAAAATCGGTGTCCGTCTTTCACAAATGTTTGTGAACACGCTAGCTTAAAAGCAAACTCAATGATTAGCTTCAAATTAGGTATGTGGCTTCATCCTGTTAAGACGAAGGATGGTATTGCATTTGCATTTCACCAAACTCCATTTGAACGATTGGCCGTTATTTTAGGTTATTGGCGCCTGTGTGTGATCTGAACACGATAAGTTGGGGATAAATTCACGTAGAAATCAACTTCAAACGTTGCATAAAGCTTCCCGGATGGATGGAATTGAATTTCACCAAGTTCGATTAAACAATATGGCCACCATTGCAGTATTTAAAAATATTTAAACGTGTTGTTAATACGATAACTCTGCAACAAATTCACGGATTATCTTGAAATATACTATTAAAATAATATATGGGATTGCATTTCCTCAAATTACGCAAAACAAATGGCTGTCATTGCATCATTTTGCAACATTCGCGCCAATATGTTGTGAACATGATAATTTTGAGATCAAATTAGCAGATTAACTTGTAACATGGAGGTATAACAGAAGGAGTAACAACTCTGCCACTTCAAAGTGTGCTATGACCAATTCCAAGCAAAAAACATGTTTCCTTGTGTTCCTAGTCACGTGACCTTATGAGACACGTGCAATCGAGCCCACGTTAGGACAGTAAAGTGACATCTCAGAGAAACAAGTTCTTATGAGTAAATTATCCGTTGATTTGCAATGCCACGGCTGTCAAACATTCAACCTGAACGTGCCATTGGCATGCTGAATACAGGAACGTCATTCACTGACGTTGCCAGGGTTATGGGATGTAGTCGACGGACTATCCATGATCTTCGGACACGTCTCCAACAAACTGGCGCTTCAGCAGACCGACCTCGTTCGGATAGACCACGTATGACGACACATGTAGAAGACCGACAAATCGTCTTACGTCATTTGCGTAATCGTTTTCTCATTGCAACGTTCACTAGGAATGAATTCTTTAGAGATCGTGTCACTGCCCAAACCATATGCAATGACCTGCGCACTGCTTGTCTCCATGCACGGCGACCATATTATGGACCAATTTTAACTCAGTTACACCGACGTCAACGGCTTCTCTGTGCAAAACGACATCTGAGATCGACTCAGCGTGATTCACTTTGCACTTCGCTGATCGGAGAGTTGGAGTTTGGAGGAGACCCGGTGAACGGAACGCCAAGGTTTTGTGCAGGAAGTGGATCGTTTTGGTGGCGGTAGTGTTATGGTTTGGGGTGCCTTTAAGGGTCCTACCCGTTCCCGACTGAAAGTCGTTCACGAAAACCTAACTGCTGCAGGATACAGAGATCAAGTGCTCATTCCAGAGCTTTTGCCATTCATGGCATCTCAAGTCCCAGGTCTGACATTCAAACACGATAATGGCAGACCTCATACTTCCAATTAAACACGGAATTTTCTTAGGAATGCTGGCATCAATGTCATGGAGTGGCCATCAAGGGCCGACCGTAATCCCATAGAACATGTGTTGGGCAAAAGACTGCGTCAAGTAAGGAACCCTCCACAGAATTTGCAGGAACTTGGCGACGCATCCCACAAGCTGTGTTCCGACGCATCATTCAATCCACGAGGAGACGTTGCAACGCAGTTGCGAACCCTCACAGAGGGCATACGCGCTATTGACATGCTTTCGTCCATTTGTAACTTACCATTTTTACTCTCTTACATTTCCGTAGCATTTCCGGTGGAACTGGTTACATTATGAACATGATTTTTATGGTACAAAATGGAATTTAAGCATTATTTAAAACCACTTTTCTTGTATCGACATCCAAACGAGTGTGAAGTGGTTTTTTTACTGAGTTTAGATTAGGCCGCTTTTCTAAGCTCTCCAATTGTGGCCTCCGGACCCTAACATATTCGGCTGTTCAAAGTTTTAAAACCATTGGTAATATGCACAGCTTAAATGTCTTCCCCCATTATAGGTTTATTGAAATCTGATCTTTATTATGTTAAACTAGGATCGTCATTATATTGCGCTCCGCTTGGCCGTATAATGAACTTCTGTCCTTCGTACACTAAATTCGACCTGTCGGTTACCACAATGTTTAAACGTACTGGTGTTCGCTTCGCTCTGGGTTGTGTAACCACACACCTCATACCATGAATTCTCTCCCAGACCGAGCGCTACCAGGGGACGTCGGGGAATAGATTGGTTGCTACTTGGGTAATGCCTAAAAACAACACTAACGTCAGACCATGTTGACTGCAGAAAGACAAAGCCTAAATTTATCCCTTCGACATGTAGATAACGGCCTTGAGAAAACTGCAGAGGCGTGCTCTACACGACTATTTTGCCTCCAAGCAATGGTTAGCTTTACTTAACAACAAAAACACTTAAATAAGTGTACATGTAGACTTATATCCTAGCCCTGTATATTATGGAAACGTCAGGCCTGATAAAAGCTTGCAAAGGGTGCCATTTTAAAAATTAATATTGTCTAAAATCCTTGTGGTTTGACTTATAATTTTCAGAGAGCCCCATGCATTCAGCTATCGGTTATTTCTAACAAACATTACTGTAGTTCTGCATTTGACAGTGTGAAGCTACCCAGGAAAGTATAGATTACAATAACTGTCAACAGTATTCACAATCTCACAGGTTAACGCTCCACACAGGCAATTTCGCTTCTCTCTAAATTGAATGGATGCGTTTACGGAACGGCTCTGTCACATTATAGAACAATTAAAACATCGTAATACATAAATACACAATCTACCCGTACGCAAAACATAAAAACCTCCCATTGTTTACATAGTTGTTTGGATTTGTGCCACATAAAACCTCCCATTGTGTATGCTGTCGTTTGCATTGGCGTCACATAAAACCTCCCATTGTGAATGCGGTTGTTTGGATTGGTGTTACACAAAACCTCCCAGTGTGTATGCGGTTGTTTGGATTGGTGTTACACAAAACCTCCCAGTGTGTATGCGGTTGTTTGGATTGGTGTTGCATAAAACCTCCCATTGTGTATGCGGTTGTTTGGATTGGTGTTACACAAAACTTCCCAGTGTGTATGCGGTTGTTTGGATTGGTATTGCATAAAACCTCCCATTGTGTATGCGGTTGTTTGGATTGGTGTTGCATAAAACCTCCCAATGTGTATGCGGTTGTTTGGATTGGTGTCACATAAAACTTCCCATTGTTAAGGCAGTTGTTTGGATTGATGTCATATAAAATTTCCCATTGTGTATGCGGTTGTTTGGATTGGTGTTGCATAAAACATCCCATTGTTTAGATAGTTGTTTGGATTGGTTTCACATAAAACCTCCCATTGTGTATGCGGTTGTTTGAATTGGTGTCACATAAAACATCCCATTGTTTAGATAGTTGTTGGGATTGGTGTCACATAAAACCTCCCTTTGTGTATGCATTTGTTTGGATTGGTGTCATATAAAACCTCCCATTGTTTAGATAGTTGTTTGGATTGGTGTTACATACAACCTCTCATTGTTTAGATGGTTGTTTAGATTGGTGTCACATTAAACCTCCCATTGTTTATATGGTTGTTTGGATTGGTGTTACATAAAACATCCCATTTTTTAGATGGCTGTTTGGATAAGTGTCACATAAAACCTCCCATTGTTTAGATGGTTGTTTGGATTGGTATTACATAAAACCTCCCAGTGTGTATGCGGTTGTTTGGATTGGTGTTACACAAAACCTCCCATTGTGTATGCGTTTGTTTGGATTGATGTCACATAAAACATCCGATTATGTATGCAGTTGTTTGGATTGGTGTTACATAAAACCTCCCATTGAGTATGCGGTTGTTTGGATTGGTGTCCCATAAAACCTCCAATTGTGCATGCGGTTGTTTGGATTGTTGTCACATAAAACCTCCCGTTGTGTATGCGGTTGTTTGGATTGGTGTTACATAGAACCTCCCATTGTGTATGTATTTGTTTGAATTGGTGTCACATAAAACCTCCCATTGTGTATGCGGATGTTTGGATTGGTGTTACATAAAGCTTCCCATTCTTTAGATGGTTGTTTGGATAGGTGTCACACAAAACTTCCCATTGTGTATGCGTTTGTTTGGATTGATATCACATAAAACATCCCATTGTGTATGCAGTTGTTTGGATTGGTGTTACATAAAACCTCCCAGTGAGTACGCGGTTGTTTGGATAGGTGTCCCATAAAATCTCCCATTGTGTATGCGGTTGTTTGGATTGGTGTCACATAAAACCGCCCATTGTGTATGCGGTTGTTTGGATTGGTGTTACATAAAACCTCCCATTGTTTACATAGTTGTTTAGATTGGTGTCACATAAAACCTCCCATTGTTTACATAGTTGTTTGGATTGGTGTCACATAAAACTTCCCATTGTTTAGATGGTTGTTTGGATTTGTGTTACATAAAACCTCCCAGTGAGTATGCGGTTGTTTGGATTGGTGTCCCATAAAACCTCCCATTGTGTATGCGGTTGTTTGGATTGATGTTACATAAAACCTCCCATTGTGTATGCTGTTGTTTGGATTGGTGTTACATAAAACCTCCCATTGTTTACATAGTTGTTTGGATTGGTGTCACATAAAACCTCCCATTGTTTACATAGTTGTTTGGATTAGTGTCACATAAAACCTCAAATTGTGTATGCGTGTTTGGATTGGTGTCCCATAAAACTTCCTATTGTTTAGATGGTTGTTTGGATTGGTGTCACATAAAACTTCCCATTGTTTAGATGGTTGTTTGGATAGGTGTCACACAAAACTTCCCATTGTGTATGCGGTTGTTTGGATTGGTGTTACATAAAACCTTCCATTGTTTACATAGTTGTTTGGATTGGTGTCACATAAAACCTCCCATTGCGTAAGCCGTTGTTTGGATTGGTGTCACATAAAACTTCCTATTGTTAAGGTGGTTGTATAGATTGGTGACACATAAAACTTCCAATTGTTTGGGTTGTTGTTTAGATTGGTGTCATACAAAACTTCCTATTGTTTAGAAGGATGTTTGCATTGGTGTCACATAAAACTTGTCATTGTTTACATGATCGTTTGGATTGGTGTCACAAAAAACTTGCAATTGTTATGATGGTTGTTTACATGGATGTTTCATAAAACTTCCCATTGTTTAGATGGTTGTTTGGATAGGTGTCACATAAAACCTCCCATTGTTTAGATGGTTGTGCGGATTGGTGTCGCACAAAACTTGCCATTGTTATGATGGTTGTTTACATAAATATTACATTAAACTTCCCATTGTTTAGATGGTTGCTTAGATTGGTGTCATTTAAAACTTTCCATTGTTTAGATGGCTGTTTGGATAGGTGTGACATAAAACCTCCCATTGTTTAGATGGTTGTTTGGATTGGTATTACAGAAAACCTCCCATTGCGTATGCAGTTGTTTGGATTGGTGTCACATAAAACCTCCCATTGTTTAGATGGTTGTTTGGATTGGTGTTACATACAACCTCTCATTGTTTAGATGGTTGTTTAGATTGGCGTCACATTAAATCTCCCATTGTTTAGATGGTTGTTTGGATTGGTGTTACATAAAACATCCCATTTTTTAGATGGCTGTTTGAATAAGTGTCACATAAAACCTCCCATTGTTTAGATGGTTGTTTGGATTGGTATTACATAAAACCTCCCATTGTGTATGCAGTTGTTTGTATTGGTGTCACATAAAACCTCCCATTGTTTAGATGGTTGTTTGGATTGGTGTTGCATAAAACCTCCCATTGTTTAGATGGTTGTCTAGATTGGTGTCACATAAAACCGCCCATTGTGTAGATGGTTGTTTGGATTGCTGTTACATAAAACATCCCATTGTTTAGATGGTTGTTTCGATTGGTATCACGTAAAATATCCCATTGTTTACATGGTTGTTTGGATTGGTGTTACATAAAACATCCCATTGTTTATATGGTGGTTTGGATTGGTGTCACATAAAACATCCCATTGTTTAGATGGTTGTTTGGATTGGCGTCACATAAAACATCCCATTGTTTAGATGGTTGTTTGGATTGGTGTCACATAAAACCGCCTATTGTTTAAATGGTTGTTTGGATTGGTGTCACATCAAAACTTGTCATTGTTTACATGATCGTTTGGATTGGTGTCACACAAAACTTGCCATTGTTATGATGGTTGTTTACATGGATGTTTCATAAAACTTCCCGTTGTTTAAATGGCTGTTTGGATAGGTGTCACATAAAACCTCCCATTGTTTAGATGGTTGTTTGGATTGGTATTACATAAAACCTCCCATTGTGTATACAGTTGTTTGGATTGGTGTCACATAAAGATTCCCATTGTTTAGATGGTTGTTTGGATTGGTGTTGCAGAAAACCTCCCATTGTTTAGAAGGTTGTTTGGATTGGTGTTACATAAAACCTCCTGTTGTTTAGATGGTTGTTTGGATTGGTGTCACATAAAACCTCCCATTGTTTAAATGGTTGTTTGGATTGGTGTTACATAAAACATCCCATTGTTTAATGGTTGTTTGGATTGGTGTTACATAAAACCTCCCATTGTTTAGATGGTTGTTTGGATTTGTGTTACATAAAACCTCCCATTGTTTAGATGGTTGTTTGGATTGGTGTCACATAAAACTTCCCATTGTTTAGAAGTTTGTTTGGATTGGCGTCACATAAAACTTCCTATTGTTTAGACGGTTGTTTGGATAGGTGTCACATAAAACTTCTCAATTGTTTAGATGTTTCTTTAGATTGGTGTCACAAAAAATTTT
Source organism: Mopalia ciliata (assembly GCA_034783835.1). Taxonomy (NCBI): domain Eukaryota; kingdom Metazoa; phylum Mollusca; class Polyplacophora; order Chitonida; family Mopaliidae; genus Mopalia; species Mopalia ciliata. The sequence goes on from JAVFBW010149796.1 coordinate 8,953, forward strand.
CTATTGTTTAGACGGTTGTTTAGATTGATGTCACATAAAACTTCCCATTGATTAGACGGTTATTTTGATTGGTGTCACACAAAATTTACCATTGTTTAGATGGTTGTTTAGAAAAGTATTAGGTAAAACTTCCATTTGCTGAGATGGTTGTTTGGATTTGTGTCACATAAAACTTTCCTTTGTTTAGGTGGTTTGCTTGGATTGGTGTCACACAAAGCTTGCCATTGTCAAGATGGTTGTTTGGAGTGGTGTCACGAAAGACTTGCCATTGTTAAAATGGTTGTTTGGATTGGGCGTCACATAAAACTTCCCCATGTTTGGGTGGATGTTATGATTGGTGTTACGCAAAACTGGCCATTGTTAAGATGGGTACTTGTATTGGCGTCACCCAAACATTCCCACTGTTTAGACGGTTATTTGGATTGGTGTCACATTCAACTTCCCGTTATTTACACGGCTGTTTGCATTGGGGTCGCATAAACCTCCCCATTGTTAAGATAGACGCTTGTATTGGTTTCGCATAAAATTTCCCATTGTTTAGATGGTTGTTCGCATTGGTGTCACATTATACTTCCATTTATCAAGATGGATGCTTGCATTGGTGTTACATAAAACTTCCCATTGTTGAGATGGGTGCTTGTATTGGTGCCGCAAACAATTTCCTATTTTCTAGACGGTTGTTTGCATCGATGTCGCATAAAACTTCCATTTATCGCGATGGATGCTTGCATTGGTTATACATAAAACTTACCATTGTTAAGTTGGGTGCTTGCATTGGTGTCGCTTAAAACTTCCTATTGTTTGGAAGGAGTTTTGCATTGGTGTCACATAAAACTTGCCATTGTTTAGGTGGTTGTTTGGATTGGTGTCACATAAAACTTCCCATTGTTTAAACTTTTGTTTGGATTGGTGCCACATAAAACTTCATATTGTTTAGATGGTTGATTAGATTTTTGTCACATAAAACTTCCAATTGTTTAGATGGTTGTTTAAATTGATGTCACATAAAACTTCCTATTGTTTAGATGGTTGTTTACATAAGTGTTACATAAAACTTCCCTTTGTTGTGATGGTTGTAGGGCTCGGTGTCACATAAAACTTTCCTTTGTTTAGATGGTTGTTTGGATTGGTATCACATAAAACTTCATTTGTTTAGAAGGTTGTTTGGATTGGTGTCACACAAAGATTGCCATTGTTTAGATGGTTTTTTGAAGTGGTGTCAGGAAAAACTTGCCATTGTTAAGATGATTGTTTGGATTGGGTGTCACATAAAACTTGCCTTTGTTTAGATGGCTGTTTGGATTGGTGTCACGCAAGACTGGCCATTGGTTAGATGGTTGTTTGGATTGGTGTCACATAAAATGTATATTGTTAAGACGGTTGTCTACATTGATGTCACATACAATTTCCCATTGATTAGACGGTTATTTGGATTGGTGTTACACAAAACTTGCCATTGTTTAGATGGTTGTTTACATAGGTGTCACATAAAACTTCCCTTTGTTGAGATGGTTGTTTGGATTGGTGTCCCATAAAACTTTCCTTTGGTGAGACGGTTGTTTGGATTGGTGTCCCATAAAACTTTCCTTTGTGTACATGGTTTGCTTAAATTGGTGTCAAACAAACTTGCCATTGTTAAGATGGTTGTTTGGAGTGGTGTCACGCAAAACTTACAATTGTTTACACGGTTGTTTAGATTCGTGTCACATACAACTTCCCATTTTTTAGACGGTTGTTTGCATTGGTGTCGCATAAAACTTCCAATTTTTAAGATGGTACTTGTATTGGTGTCGCATAAAACTTCTTATTGTTTAGACGTTTCTTTAGATTGGTGTCACATAAAACTTTCCATTGTTAGGCGGTTGTTTGGATAGGTGTCACACTAAACTTCCCATTGTTTAGATTGGTGTCACATTAAACTCCCATTGTTAAGACGGTTGTTTAGATTGGTGTCACGTAAACATCCCATTGTTTAGATGGTTGTTTGGACAAGTGTCACACAAAACTTCCCATTGTTTAGACGTTGTTTGGATTGGTTTCACATAAAACTACCCATTGTCTAGACGGTTGTTTGCATTGGTGTTACATAAAGCTTCCCATTGTTTAGATGGTTGTTTGGATTTATGTTACATAAAAGTTCCCATTGTCTAGATGGTTGTTTGCTTTGGTGTTACATACATTTCCCATTGTTTAGATTGTTTTACACTTGCAATGATTGCCCAGTAGTACATATATCACCATATTGATCTTCCATACCAGACGAACTGCTTCCAATGTACGTTTTCCCTCTGTAGTTGCTGGCTGGTCGATCATAACATAGTGATCTAGAGCTCTTTGGTTGGAATCTCAAAGTTTTCACATCTTGGACTTACAACGAGGTTACTTTTTATATTATTCCAGTGGATTGTAGGACTTTGAAACGTATATTATTTAGATAATATTGTATATTGTTAATTGTGTAGAATTGTATAAATGTTTATGTTAGTATTAGTGTGTGAGTGTTCTTTGGATGTATATCGGAGTATTGTATGTGTGCGATTTTAACGGACTTTTTGTTTTTAACTGAAAAGTCTTCCTTTGTTTTTTTGGGGGATTTAGAGACGCATTGTCCACTTCCTAATCAGCCTAAATTAAAACCGATAGGAAACTCATTAACATACCGGAGAAGAGAGCTTGTGAGCAACTCATGGAAGGAGGGTCTCTAGTCCAACTCGCTAACCACTTATTAACATATTAATACACCTCCTACAGGTTAATATATTCTTGTACATCTATCACTGAATTAATATTTTTATAGCGGAGACAGAGAAGTTTGGCTGGCTCCACTGGGGTTCTCCGCTGGGTTTTCTCTGGCTAGAAGGTCTCTAAACGACTGAGCTAAAAAGAGCGAACCCTAACCCTATCTCTGTTATCTGGTCAGAAAGACCATGTCTCTAAACGACTGAGATACAAATAACGAACCCTAACCCTATCTCTCTTCTCTGGCTAGAATGATCATGTCTTTAAACGACTGGGCTAAACATAACGAACGCTAACCCTATCTCTGTTCTCTGGCTAGAAGGACCATGTTTTTAAACGACTGAGCTAAAAATAACGAACCCTAACCCTATCTCTGTTCTCTGGCTAGAATGTCCATGTCTCTAAACGACTGAGTTACAAAGAAGGAACCCTAACCCTATCTCTGTTCTCTGGCTAGAAGGACCATGTTTTTAAACAACTGAGCCAAAAATAACGAACCCTAACCCTATCTCTGTTCTCTGGCTAGAATGATCATGTCTCTAAACGACTGAGTTACAAAGAACGAACCCTAACCCTATCTCTCTTCTCTGGCTAGAATGATCATGTCTTTAAACGACTGGGCTAAACATAACGAACG
>JAVFBW010149818.1:0-12327 GCA_034783835.1 Mopalia ciliata
CTTTGCAATGTATAGTCTCATTCATTTTACCAGACTTGGCCATACATGCCAGATTCCACGAGTAATGCTTCACCAGAGATTTCACATTACTATCTTAATTATTAATTAATTAATAATTTATTAATTACTAATAATAGTTATTTCTATTACTAATTGATATAAGTCATTTCCTGATTTCCTAAATTGAAGAAGCATATTCTTGTTGTCTAAATACATACTACGTTTCACACCTAAGTGTTAAGCAAAACATTTTTAGTTAAGTGTCTTTGACAGTCAAACCTGAAATAAAAACTACATATGTATTGTTCATACTTTTGTTTTTAGCTTCCCCTGTCCCAGTTCCCAATAGAAGCCTGAGTTTTGGTTCTGATAGTTCTTCCCCTAGCCTCAAACAGACCCCTGCCTCACCTCTAACTGATGCCACAAACAGGTTCTCAAATAAGGTAAGCTTGTGGACAGATCCCATAATATATCTGTTTACTCAGGCATGGAGTTGTGTTGCTTGTGGCAAAAACATAAAAGTATGCTGCTTCACTTTTAGGCATCAGAGAGTGATTCTACAAAACAAGGCAAACATCAAAATACTTCATTCAACTTTAATTTTCAACATCTGTTAATTTTGTGACATAGAATAGTCACACAAATTTAAGAAAATACTGTTTCATTTCTTAATGAAGAACTTGCTAAATTTACGAGCAGTAAAGCTTTTTGACTTAAGCATAACAGTGGTTTGTTTGACTGGATCCAAGTAATTTTCTGCTTTTAAAAGGACCAGAGGTGTTCCACAAATTTACTGACCTACATGTAAGTCAAAATATTAAATTTGATGTTTTTGCCATTTGCCTAAACTCAGTTTTAAAGTAATACCTGTAATTGTGACTGACTTCCGTTTTAATAACTATTCTAAAATATTAAAGGTTTTAAATTCAAAACTGCTTTGTGGAATCGGGCCCAGATTCTTACCACTTTACATATATACTCTCACTAGTCAATAGCTCACTATACAAATCCATTCTTGATAGCCACTGGTGAAAAAAGACACAATTCTCAAGGGTTGCCAGAATAGGGTTTATTTATACAACCATCCAATTAAAATCCTCCATTAGCTCTTTCTTGTCAAAATTTTCAGACAGACTTTGATTGGTCCCCAACACAGTTGTTTTTCTAACATACTGTTAAACGGCTGTGAGAGTAGATACAACATCAACAACAGTAGTAGTAAACGCCCCAATGACCCCCTAATTGATTACCTTCACAATCAAACTGTTCTAGCCACCCTTTAAAAAAAAAATTGCTTTTGTCATTGAATAAAAGGATTTATATGAATAATTAGCATCTGTGGAAGCTGTGTGTATTGTTGTCCTATGCTGGAATTACTGCTTTGGTGTGCTTCAAAAGTTTGTGTGCTCCAATGTTATTGATATTTGCTTTCTGGTTTATTCACGTGTCAGGATATATCGTCTTGCTTGTGTTGCATTGAGGGATCAATATATAAATACATGTATATGTACCTATATTTCCCTGAACATTTCAATGGGATGCCATGTGAACAATATACACGTATTTAACAAATATCTCAGCTTTTATATAAAATGTGAAGGTTTGCTTGTTCTGCTTATGATGGGGATGTATCAGTACATGTATGTATAAAAAAAAAGATTCATTGGAAATGGCTGACATGTTATTTAATAAGTTTCACATGTGCCCAATATTTTCTTACAATTCACAAATTAAGATTACTTAAAAAAATTATGCAAAAAAAAAATTTTGGAAATTGTTGACACATTGTGGAGTTCAGAGTTTTTCAAAAGATCTCCTTACCTTTTTTGTAGTGAAGAATAATCCTATATTTCGATCCCTAATTTTGTCTTCCTTATTTCCCTCTTTCCCTCTTCCCTGTTAATAATTCTTCTCTATGACATTTGGCTCTTTATTATGAAGGTGTGATAGGGAGTAGGTCAAGAATAATTTGTTCTAAACACTGGAGTTCACCTGTTAAGAGACACTTTAGACTACTTCCTGTTTCCCTGGTGATATGGGGGAAGCTTAAAGCTAGAAGCTATTGAAAACCCCTAATGAAACTAACTATATATGTAACTTAATTGAAGCCATCTATTTAATACATGTATATGTAACCATTCACCTTTAATAGAACACTTTGTGTAAAGTATTCTTGAAGGCCATTAAGGTGAATAAACCACATGTTTATTTTGATGATAACATGTGTTAAGGTATGACAGGGCAGTGCCTCACAATGAGGGTTTGGCTCATTAACATTTATGTATGCTGTGCTAATATAAGAAATATCTAAAACCAGGTCTGTGCTGTAATCTTTTCCGGCATAACCTTAAAAACAGTCCTCTTAGTTCTGTAAGATAACCTAACATTTACATTTTTCCCATGTTTGCTGATTTTTAAATACATAAATGTGCCTTTTTGGAAAAGAAAGCAGAATTACTTTAAAACACAATCTTCATTGATTAACGGATGACAAAATTTGTCAAAATCAGGGGAAAAATGTAAAGACTGCAAACAATTTGGGAAACCTATAAATCAGTTCTCCTTAATTAAGTTTGTATAACCATGGGGAAACCACATTTCGACTGTTCTTCTCAACAGCACAGGCCTGTAAAACTATAACCTTTCATAATCAAATATATCCATGAAAAAGTTCAGTAATCCACATACATTAATAATACCACTGGAACTTATGTACTGTATGCATTTGTCCCAGGTTGATATAATGAGTAATAATTATGAAAGCAGACAAGTACTAAACTATTTTGCAACTTAAATGTACATACTGTAATTTTGTAATTATATGCTGGCTTATGTGTTTTTTGTTTTGTTTCAATGTTTTGAGAATAATTTATATTTCTGAATTTCGTGTCATTTTGTGCTTTAAGTGAAATTGAATGTGATGCAAATAATAATTTCTTTGTGAAACTTTATGAACTTTCATCATAATGACTGGTGTTAGTATTTGAAAAGTAAGATAAATTGAATAATTTTTTTACTCAATCGTGGTACCAAGTTATCTCCCCTGTATTGTCCGACAGGTGGCTCCTGACTCTGTCCTGCCGTCTGACGTAAATTCTACTCGTGGCTCGGACGTTGCGTCTCGTAAAGCGCCGGTCGATGATCACAGTCGTAGTGAGACTGAGGCGAGTCTTCATGTGTCTTCTGAGCATGTATGTAATTCTGACTAACTCAAGCATGCTCTATTAATACTAATCTATGTCAGCACTATGTTTGTTTAATTTTAATTTACTCACAAACTATTATATTTTAGAATAAATAACACGATAACATAAATAACATAAATAACACTTATTAAAAAACTGAGTTGAAGAAAAGTAAAACTAACATATATTTAGAATGATAGTCTCAGAGTTCTGTATTTCCTTCTACGCTTTATACAATGTACATGGAACCTGGGGTTTAAAGGAGCTAACTGTTGTTGCTAATGCAATAATGGACAACACAAAGCCAATTGCTTTTGGTGTTTTACGCTGTATTCTTCCGAAGTCTATCACACATTGAGTCTTGTGATTGTTTTGTGACACATCTCATTATTGGTTCTAGCCAGTGACAACAGCCTAGCTGGTTTTCCCAAAAGCTTGGGTTTTTAACTGTGTCTTGTGGCCAGTATGAGGGACATACATGTACAACATGTAATATAAATACATGTACCTCAGACAAAATAAACTAAACCTGAACACTCGTGAACTATTCATTCCTTTGAGCTTATACTTATGTGTGATGTTGTCTGTATGTTTGTTTAGTTGTGGTTCTACTCTGTGTTCTATCAATAATCTTAATATCATTAATTGTGAATTACCCATGACCTGTACGGAATTTTGATCTCATAACTTGTGTGTCATCAGTGCCCTGTGCACAATGTTGATTGTTTTCCATTCATGTTCTTAGCCCAATGTTGATGTCACTGATTACATACATGTATCATCTGTGCCTTGTTCATAATGGTGCATAATCTCATGAATTGTGAATAATCTGTGACCAGTGCAGAGTGTTCATCTCACTACATATACTAATGGCCTGCAGTGTTGATGGTAGCGTGATAGAGTCCACCTGTCTACCATCAGGTATGAGCGAATCACATGTTGTGGCTCCGACAGTCGCAGGGGTGGTTTTTACGAGGTTTCCTCTCAGTTTTCAACCGTAATAAGGCTAGGTGAAGCGTGAAGTGGACATTCCGTCATATAAGTGAAATACCCTTGAGTATGAAGTAAAACGCCAATTAAACAAACAAACACTACATGTACCTATGTGTCAACAGTGCCCTGTTGACAGTTTTAATAACCCTCAATTTGTGTATTATCCATGTTCTTAGCTAAATGTTGATCTCATATTGATTGCATAGATGTATCATATATGTGCCTTGTGTAGTATGGTGATCTTTTTAATTGTGAATTATCAGTGACCAGTGTAGAATGTTCATCTCACTACTACATGTAGTGTATCATCAGTGTCCTGTCCACAATATTGACCTCATTAATTGTGAATTATCCATTACCAGTGCAGAATGTTGATCTCATCACTAGTGTATCATCAGATCAGTGCCTTTTGTACATTGTAATCTAAAACCTTGTGTATCATCCATGTTCCAAGCATTGATATCATTAAATATATACTTGTAGCTTCTGTGCCTTGTGTACAATGTTGATCTCATTTATGATGTATCAGCTGTGGTCAATGCACAATGTGATCTCATTTATGGTGTAGTCATACCGGTAGTACATCTATGTACTGGTAAATGTCTCCCATTTAGTATTGTCTTGTCCTCACCTAGTAAGCACTGTTCGGGGAAATGGTTCTAATCTTTCAGTAGCCACAAGTTTACTTTATTATTTTCCATAAAAATAATACAGCTTTACCAGTAATTTAGCTACATGCAGTTGGTTTTTTTGTTGTTACTAACATGAAGTACATATTAACATATGGAGTGTAATACATGAACCTTGGAGTCTTACCCAAGATATTATTTCATCTGATGACAAAATAACTTTCATGACCTAATTAAAACCTCAAAATGATGGGTTTTTAACAAATGTTTGTCATAACCTTATGCTTACCTTAACCATAGATCTATTACATTTCCTTCACCCATCCTCTGTCTATAGCAATCAGTTGACCAGTTGTACATAAGGTATGGGGTTTCCCCATCATTTTGATATATATATACTGTCTGGTACCACCTTCACTAAGGGCCCATTCCAGAGAGCTATCCTACATGTAGTTGAGGTTAAATGCAGCTGTCATGGCAACACTTTGTCTTTAGTGCTGGTGTCATCGTAATTACATTTCACGTAAGCTTAGATCACTTTGTAAAGGGAGAACATAGATCTCAATTCAATTACAATCTTTAGTGGATCACATATCTCAAACCAATTAATACCTTTAGTGGACCACTTATCTCAAACCAATTACAACCTTTTGTGAATCACATATCTCAAACCAATTACAACCTTTTGTGAATCACATATCTCAACCCAATTACAACATTTAGTGGATCACTCATCTCAAACCAATTACAACCTTTAGTAGGCCACATATCTCAAACTAATTACAACATTTAGTGGATCACATATCTCAAACCAATTACAACCTTTAGTGGATCACATATCTCAAACCAATTACAACCTTTAGTGGTTCACTTATCTCAAACCAATTACAATCTTTAGTGGACCAAGGATTTGATTGATTGTTTGAGTAGTGTTTAACATCTACTCAAGAATATTTTACTTATATCAAGACAGATTGCCCACTTCACACTCTTACTTGCCTAATTACAATGGAAAATTAGAAAGAAACCTTGTAAAAACCAGTCCTGCAATTGCCAAAGCCACATCGTGCGACTCACTCATATACTTGATGGTCATTGGATGTATTCAATCCTGTGAACAGTACATCCAAGTATGATTAGTAAGCGCACACGCTAACCTTTAAGCAACAGTCATGGGCCCAAAGATTTTAAACTGAATTCAAACTTTTGTGCGTCTAGCCAATCAACTACATTACAACCCTTTATAGACCGCGGAACTCAAATCCACATCTTTTGGTTGACAAGGGATCTGAAATCCAAAAGATTGAAATTATAGTTGATAAAGATCGTTAACATGGGGTGAAACATCAGACCTTACGTCGAATTATATTTTTAGATTATTAGTTTTTGTTTAATAAAATTCATTATGTCTGTCTCACACCAATTATCTGCTTTTGCGCTTAGAACTTTAACAGACATTATACAGAAGTATGACATTAAAAAAGAAACCATCCAGTACATACATGTACATGTATTAGTGAAATACTTTGACTTCGACTTTAAACCCCAAGCAAACAAACAAAGATAATAAGAAACACATTTTAAGCATGGTAAACTATATACATGTACAGGACATTCTAGTTTTTTTCAATTAATGTAGAATTATATTTCTCTGAATGTTTTTTAATGTTTGTTGCTGTTCTATTCTCAGGACTTTGTTATGGTTCCAGAAGGCCTTCCATCTGACCAATCCAGTAAGTCGATACAATTAGTCTTAAGTTAGAAGAACAAAATTACTCTGATTTAAAACTGAATTCATCTGAAAAGAAAACTATTGTAAAAAGTCAAATAATATTGAGGTTTTTTGACTAGTTTGACAAAAAAAATTGTCTGTTTGTTATTGATATTCACTAATTTGTCAAGGTGTCGTCATCACGTTCATTCATGTAATTTCTTTCTAGAGAGGGAGTTGTGGCACTTTGGAATGAATAGATCATTTTTCAATCATGGAGGAGGGTTGGGGTTTTCACTTGTGCTTTCGAGGCTAAGGGGCAGCATGAAGCCTATATGATTGTGATGTCTTTGTTTGTTGCCAGAAGTGTTGAGGGTCTATGGTCTAATACCCCAATCAAACAAAAATCAAATCAACCATAGCTCAATGTTATTTATGTATTGCAAAGGTTTTCTCTTCAGTTACTGAAATGTAATTATGAGGTGTTACTGTAGCTAAATGTTGAATAATAACATGTTGTTGTTGTTGTGTTAACAGTGACTAGTGATAAAGGAAGTAGAACACAAGGAGATGGCTTTGGAAGTGGGTAAGTGTGTACATGTAATTTTACTGCGATTTTTTTAGGTTGGCCTAGGGAAATATAATTACACTTGGAAAAATTAAATTTGTAATTTTATTTTCAGCATTTTCAGGATAAAAAATATTATATAAGACAGTTGAAAATAAACTGAAGTATTATTTTGTAACAGCAATCAAATAAGAGTTTTATTTTCAGCATATTTTTCTTCTACATAAAAACAAATCATGACAACTTATTATTTCTAAGTCACCAGTTGTCAGGTAAAATTTTAGAAAATTATTAACTGGCACAAATGTTAGAGGTTTAACACCTTTCTTACCTGTGTTTAAAGTAAAATCTTGTTTACCTTTCGTGGGGCCAATTGAAGATCTAAAAAATTAAAACCAATTTCTAAATCACATGTCTAATATGAAAATTGTGCTGTATTTTCAGTGATCGGGAGCAGATGTCTTTGAAAACTGTTAATATAAGCCCAAGTCGAGAGACGGTCAGCTTTAAAAAGGCTGTTAGCCCAGTTCAAGAGACAAGCCCAAATCGTCCCTCAACCCTGCCAGTTCCGAGCCCTAAACACTCCCCACCCAGTTCAGAGCCCATCCCTGTACCGACACAGGTGAAGGCATATCAGAGATTCAGTTGTACGGAATCACCCAACAGTCCACGCAGAACTCCACCCCCTGGCCACTCTCCCAAGGTATAATTTATAGTTGTGTTAATTCCTAGATATTTAACAAGGAGCACCTTTTAAGTTTCCAGTCTTTTGTGGTCATTTGTAGTAATGAATAAAGCTAATTGTGTTAAATTATAATAAACAGTTATGTTTCAATCAATATATATTACAAAATTAAGATTTTCCGGCCAAAAGTAGTCACCTAGCCACTTGGGGTTTGAACAATGATTTTTCCCCATACGCATTAGCCATTAGGTTTCTAACCAATCAAGTGCGTTAGATTTTTCAGCATTTTATATCTATTTTTATCGCTAAATTAAAAATAAAAAACAACATTTCAATTATTGGAAACATGTTTTTAAGACGTTTTTCAGTATTATATGATGTAGAAATGCTGCTGTCCATCTCTCCATTCTTCCTCCAGCCATGTTATATGACAGTGATTGCAGAATTGTACGATATCATAACTGTATGTGTTGTTCATGCGATAACTTAGCTATACATTCCTGGATAAACTTTAAGCTTGGTATGTAGTGTCCTCCTGTTAAGATTATGTAGCGTGTCTTATTTAAGCTCATTTTGGTTTTTAGCAGAAAGAAGATGGTAAACAGGAACTGGTGCGAACCAGCAGTGAGTCCAAGTTAACAGCAGGACCAGACATTGGCTCACTGTCTCCCCCTAATGGTAAATTTTTCACATTTACTCTCGCTGCTGTAGGGAGCTTCCTGAAAGCTAGTCTGGTGTGTTGTCGTTGTATCTTGTAGTCGTCCTGTCACTGATTGCTGTTGAGGGTTTTTTTTTGTGTTGTGATACAAGTTAAATAACTAGAACATACATTCTAAAACTTGAATTTGCTTTTGAGGTTATTTTGTTGTGTCATACAGTACAAGTAAAATTTCAGTAAAGTTTCAATCCTATTTTTCTATCACTCATCTGCTCTTTGCTTTTAACCATGTCTGGTGATTTTAGCAATGTTTATTCACAGTTTTCCTGAAACGTAAAAAAACTTCAGTATGGTTTTTAATTTCAAGCAAATAAATAAATCTTGTTCTAAAAAGGTGATAGCAAAAAGCCATCAATAGCCCTGTCTTTTCTGTTTATTTCAGTTCAATTTACTATTGGCACACCTCCCAGCTCTCAGTGGAGAAGGGGAAGTATAGGCACACCCCCTCAGGGTCGTCACTCTGTAACCCCGCCATCTGGGTCACCCCTAAGGAAGTCTGGTAAGGAAATCTCTAATCATTTTCCCCCTTTTTCATATACGGTTGTATTTACTATAAAGTACTAGAGATACATTATTGTGAGCGAACCACTTCACATTTATAGCCCATATCCATGGCCTGATGTTTCATGAAGTTGGAATAATCGAAAGCCTGGAATAAAAACGTTGCAATTTTAATAGTAATAACACCCCATATTTGAATCATCACTGTGTAATTTGGAAGGCTCGTAGAACTTGTCACAAAAGTTTGAGATAATAGATAAGAGCGATTTGTATTTTATAGATATATCAGTACCAGTGGTTTCTCCATCTATATTGATATTGTATTAATACATTGTAATATATACATGTTTGCCGAGCAGGGGCTTAGCCAGAAATCAAAAGTATGGTGTCCAAAATGGTCATTTTTCTTCACTTTTCATAAAACTAGGTGGTCTACTTTTGACAGTTTTCCTATCTCCTGTATGTTAGTTTCTGAAGACAGGGTGTCAAAATTAGGCAATTATTCACTTCAGGGGGACCATTTGGGCGGGTGTCTGTCTAAGCCCTTTATACTTAAGCTCTTCTGTCAGGTAATTAGATCTAGTTATCAACATTGTTATAGAAAGATTTCATGAGGTCATCTTTTCTCTTCCATTGTAGGAAACACTCCACCTCGCTCTTCACCGCTGCCATTTGCTGGACCAGGGTCTCTACCAACTATCCTGGGCTCACCTACCCGTGTGGGTTTCGGGATTGACATTCCCTACGCAGACAACCTTCAGTCTGAGCCAGTCAATGCTCCCTTTGGATCGTACCACACACGGCCCATCACAGATAACATGGCAACAATTCCATACTCACAACTGGAATCCACATGTAAGTCCACATGTTGCTCAGTCCATTTGTGTTGTTACAATGTTAAACAACAATGTTATCCTGTGACGTTTTCACAACTATATAATAACATTGTATCAACTGGTAGTAACTTTCAACCAAATTTCAGTGTACATTGATGTTACAGTGATGTAGTTATTTGGTTACTGTGCAAAATTTCCAATGTATAGCTGGTATACTATGTTGCAGCTACGTAGTGTTTGCTGGGTTCTTCTTACTTTATCATTAAAAATTATCAATGGATGCTCCCCTGCATATACATTTTTGTACATATATTGCACAAAAGTCATAAGTTTATTGTCTTCATATAAGTTGGACATAATGGAAACATAATTTGTTCTTTTTTCTTACAGCGGGTAATGCTAACACAGGCTTGGTTTATGGTACATCCCATCCCTCAACACGATCACGCACTTTAGTTGGGAGGAGTCAGACAGAACCTGGTTCTCTCATCTCTCATATACCTGGAGCCAGTCGTCTTACAGAGCAGTTAATGAGGACAGCATATGGGGGACCATCTATTGCCCAAACAGGTACAATAAAAACATGCTTTAGTTAACAGTTCATCAAGTGAACAGCTTAAGCGATTTTATCTAGTTGTCAAACAGCTGAAATATAAATATGGGTTAGTTGATAGTTCAGTGAACAGCTTACGGGACATTATCTGTTGCCCAAACAGCTACAATAAAAATATGGTTTAGTTGATAGTTCAGCGAACAGCTTAAGGGACATTATCTATTGCCCAAACAGCTACAATAAAAATATGGGTTATTTGATAGTTCAGTGAACAGCTTAAGGGACATTATCTATTGCCTAAACAGCTACAATCAAAATATGTGTTAGTAGACAGTTCATCAAGTGAACAGCTTAAGGGATATATTTTTTTATTTTTTTATTTATAACTTTATTACAGACACTCAGTCCATATACATGTTAAACAGTCTATAAATTGTATTTGTATGCACTAGCATACATGTAGCACAGAATGCCATTTGGCATAATCACCAATCCAACAAACAAATAATGTTACTTTTAGTTCTGTTTTTATTTGAACATCGAACAAAGGTAACAATTGTGAAAAAAAGGAATACAGTAGATGCAGTCGACAAGTATTGTGTAGAAACTACGTAGGCATGATCCTAACATCCGATAGAACTAAACGGATCTGTCCGTTACATTATGTAATGATACTGTTCGAATGTGTTCATTTAAAGAACATCATACAGATGGGGAAACCATGATACGAAAGCTTTGAACGTTTCTCTCTATAAAGACAAAATATCATTTTTATCTCGGACAGAAATAACACAAAGCTGTAAGACATATTCAGCCAACATATCCGTACTACTTTTCATTGCTGAGATGATTGCTTTTGTCATTAGAGAAGACTTAGTTGTGGATTATATTTTCAGAATGCTTTGTTATTTGGTTATATCGGGAAAATCATTCGTGAATCCCCTATGGAGCTTTGCTAATTGGAGTATTGTAAAGCTCCGAGGCTATAATTATAATGATCTGCTGGGAACGAAAATACCGAATATAATAGGCCTGATATAGCTTAAGTTAGCTGAGAATGTAGATATGTTGGTGCCAGATAGTACCATATTTTATGTCCAGTTTATTGTACCCAATAACCCACACAATTAGTATTTGAATCATGAAATAGTGTTAGTGCACGTACAGCCAAGAAGGCTTGTCAGATGAATGTGAGGAATTATGTAGAATGCTTATTTGGGGTGTCCTCTTTCTTTGTAAAATTACCCTTTATGGAATTTTGTTTGTTTGATTGGTGTTAAATGTCGTACTCAAGGGTATTTCCCTTATATGACGACGGACTACAAATACAAAACATCACAATCAAATCTGCTTCCCGTTACCATTTAGCTCTGTAGCTCCGTTTAAAAAAGTATTTGACACATACACATAAATAAGTAAAACAAAAATCAGAAATAGGTATAATTTGTATTAATTTAAATGTAAATGCACATTTGTGAATTCATTCATAAACAAGAAGTGAGTGTGACTCAATTTATCCCATCGGAAGTATTCTATCAATGAATAAGGATGACAGAAGTATAAATCTTAAGGGAGTGGGTATAGTCATGGGTTCAAATCAGATTCCAACTAAAAGTGTTAAGTTGAATTTGTAAAGTATCTATATCTGTAGGAGTTTAGGAGAAACAAACTAAAACAGTCACTACATATGTATCAACTGTAACTCAGCTTTAATCATGGAAATGGTTACATCTTTCACCATACTATCCCTATCAGTTTCCCTCTGTATACAGTTTTAGAGTAGAAAAAAGGGATGGGCCTTTCATACTGAAATATTGATTCGTTTCTTGTTTGATTGATGTTGAGCGCTATACTCAAGGGTAGGCTATTTAACTTATATGACGGATTACCGCTGCACATTGTTTCTTCCATTATTACAGTGTAAAACCACTCCTGTGATTCCTTGACT
>JAVFBW010149829.1:0-21860 GCA_034783835.1 Mopalia ciliata
CGACTGTCTTTCTTATAAACAGGACATACGCTCGATAGTTTCTATGCACCATATTTCAGTGAATGGCTAAAGAGTCTTGCTAGTGGGACACTTATGGGCTTTGAGGTTGATTTGAACATGAAACTATTTATCCCATCATTACTAGTGTCTTTTTTACACCAAGAGATTCCAAAAGATATACAACTTAATTTGGGTCAGTTTCGATATTACAGAGTATTTTGTTCGTTAGGTTATGAAATGTAAGAAGGTCAGAGACACATATACCAGGTCAAACTACTGACAGATTTGCGAAGAAAGAACAGAATCCATTTGCTTTTGCTTGTATCTCCGGTTTGAATCTTTGACCAAGAACACTTTTCATGAGGGACCAGTATTTTTAAATGTCCATTTTAAGAACCGAAAGCTTTTTTTGTCAACTTGCTGCATAGCGTGCAATTGCTTACTGTTTGTATCTCTTTACTTCCTTCCTTGTGATTGAAAACTTTGATTTATTTTCAAAAATACCTGAACGTTTAAATCTTATGAAACTCCGACCTGATTCTAATCTTTCTTCTAACATCATTTACCACCCACGGCTTATCACGTGGCCGTATGACCATTCTTTTATTAGGTATGTATTCACTACAGCATGAAAGGAACAACTCATTTCAGTATATCATCGATATTGTTGAAGACGTTATAAGCTACCTCCCAGAGAGGACTATAAGGAGAATAATTTAGGTTGATTATATCATCACATTTTGTATCCCATATATGGCGTATATAACATTGTTGTTTAGAATCCTATTTAATTTCCAGTAAACAATAAATAGTACAATTGTGTAAGTGGGGAGGTCACACCAAGTTCTGAAATATATCCAGGGCTATCAGTTATTATAAGATTTAGAAGGAGTTGTCAGTATAATGAGTCGGTTCTTCTACCATCTGGAACAGATTATTGCTGTGAATTAACTATACAAGAGTTTACGTGTACTTTTTACATGGTTGTCCTTCCAGTATAAACATCTGTTGTTAAAATCACCAAGAACCAATATTAAATCAGGGTTTCATAGGAAGCGTGGCAGCAGAGATACCATGTTATTTGTGGGCCGCACGTCACGCTGTCCTTGAGGAGGGCGAATGAAACTTGATTCTGCTTTTAAAAAAATAATTTTGATTTTTTTTTTATTTGATTTATTGATTTCACCAACAATGTACAGGTTATAAAATAACAGTAAAATATACAATAAGCAAAATTAATACAGTATACAAAACTCACATTTAAGTATATCCTACTAACGTGGATCATAGTTGGGGGGAATAAAGCCATGAAAGGCATGTTTTATCCCTAGATAATACAAGTAATAATACTGCATCAAAGCAGAAAACACTTTAATTTTGATTTAAAGAATGAAGACGAATGAATTTCTTTAAAGCAGCGGGCAACTTGTTCCACTCACGAGGACCAGATACCATTTAGGTATAATATGAGAGTGGATTTGAAAAAAGGTCTATATAAATTAAGTGCATGGTCTCTCAGGACATGGTCATGGACGTCAGCCTGACGACTAAAGTATGTTAAGAAGCTATGGGGTATACAATCAGGGTGGTAGAGACACTTATGTACAAACTGTAAACACACAAATGTATATAGTTTGGGTATTGTTAGTATTTTCAATTGTTCGAAAATGGGGGAAGTATGTTCGAGTCTATGTGACCCAGTTATTACCCGAATAGCTCTTTTTTGCAGAATAATAAGTGGGCGGAGGTGAGTCAAGAATGTGTTTCCCCAACGAATAATACCATACGTGATTACTGGATAGATAACCGAGTAGTACAAGATAAGCATTGTTTTTCGATTAACACATGTTTTTATATGGTTCAAAACACCAATATTCCTTGATACCTTGTTACATGCAAAATTTATATGGGAACTCCAAGTTAGCTTATCGTTGAAGTAGAGACCCAAAAATTTGAACTGCGGTTGTCGTTCCACTTGTTTGCCCGAAATGAACAAAGACGGAAGATTCCTGACTCGATGAGACTTTGGCAGTACCAGTATATATTTTGTCTTGTTTATATTTAACGATAGTCCGAAGTTGTTCAAAAAGTGTATTTCACAACATGTCAAGCCAACAAGCAATCAATCCCAGGTTAAGGACCCCCCCGCCCGTTCTAGCCGGCTAGCTATTTTATTGGTGACACCAGTTATAAATTGTAAAGAGTGTTAAAAACAACATCGTATTTTCACCAGGTATAAAATCCTTTATTATTTCGTTAACAATCAAGCGCAGTCTCACTGAAAATTGAAAACAGCTCAGTCAACTTTCTCGTTTCAACACAACAATAAGTCGAAACGGCAAAGCTACGACAATAAAAAATGCATGCTGACGATACAATAAT
The DNA here is from genome assembly GCA_034783835.1 of Mopalia ciliata. Lineage (NCBI taxonomy): Eukaryota > Metazoa > Mollusca > Polyplacophora > Chitonida > Mopaliidae > Mopalia > Mopalia ciliata. The sequence goes on from JAVFBW010149829.1 coordinate 2,383, forward strand.
TCAGTCAATTTCGTGGTTTGCTGTTTTTGTTTTGTTATTTCGATCGCCTTTGCTTTGCGTTGCTTCTCTTGCATTTTTGATATTACAATCCACAAAATAACTCGCAGAGATTCGCCATTGAACAATTCAAACAAAACACACATAAATACATACAATCCGGTCTTGTGGATCTTGTGGAGAATTTGTTTAGTAATTCTTATTATTAATTTGAGCTGCCGTTGAGCACCAGTTGTATAGCTGTAGCAATGACGGGAGACTCTGACAATCTGACCCGGGCATCTTCAATAGTGCAATCAGTCAGTGCTAAAAACAATGCCATTGGTACAACCTGAAAAAAGAGACATTCATTCATTCATTCATTCAAGACATTCAAAGGTTCGTTTAAATTTTAATTGAAGATAAAACAATTTTGCTTGCCTCCACTGGGATGATATGTGGCAATCGGATTAAGATCTGCTTTTATTCAGTTCCCGGCCAGCGGCCATCGCCTAGTGGTAGCTAGTATGATTACTTATCCTGCTCTGATGCACTGTTCACAGGATCGATTCCGTCTGTCAACCCTCGGGTATATAAGTGAGTCACATATTGTGGCTCCGGCAACCTCGGGGGTGGTTTTTACGAGATTTTTGTCCCGGATGTCAGCCGTAATTAGTTACGGAACAGTGTGAATTGGACAGTCCATCGTCATATAAATGAAATACACTTGAGAACGACGTTTAACCCCAATCAAACAGATTTATTAAGCTCCTCGATATTTTATTAGTAAATAATATTCATTGTGATATTTTATTGTCGCTATCTGGATTACTCGACGTCAATAAATTTCATTTATTATATAGTTATCTCCAATCTGAATAGCGATCATTCAAAACAAAGAGATAATATGTATCTGATTTTAATAGAATTGACTGGCAAATAAAGTAAACTTGGCATGTCATATTACTGCAGTATAACCACCACCGTTAATTTTGAGTAGAAGACAGAAAAAAGATCTTAAAAATAAAAAAGCAACTCTTATATATATACAAAAATTGATTCATTCATTCGTATTTTGCACCGTGTTTAAGGGTATTTGACTTGTATTACAGCGGTGTTTTCCATCAATAATTGACACTAGCAAAACAAAGATATGAAACGTTTCCAGCATTGCAACTCTTCAAACTAACTATCCTTAGCAAGAGGGCAATTTACAAAGAGTGAGAAAGACTAAAGCTTAAAATTTAAATCACTAACTGACTAGAAATCTTTAACTTAAACTGTTACTTGTCTAAACTATATTTTATTATCAATTATTTTAAATAAATATATACACTTTATATAATAATCTTTCTTTATACGATTCTATGGATTTTAGCTTCTATAGATCTATTTATTATTATTTCAGTGCAGACATTAGCACCATTCTCAAGCTTGACAATGCTACTAAATCAAATGTTAAGTCGTGTATTACGAATATATGAAGATTTACTTTTGAAACATTATGAATATCGCATATAGCTTACCTGTGGCAGTTCACACGCCTGTTGTATATGTGTTGTTATACTGCATGTTTGTTTGTCCATCCGTACGTTATCAGTGTTATAAATACTCCGCAATAAACACAACTTAGCCTTCTCCGGTGAACACTGAGCAAAACTCTGTAAAAGTGTCAATAAAAGTTTATATTTTTGGGCCCAAGAGCGCTTTTATGCAAAGTTTTTGACACTTTCAAGTTCCAGATGTACGCTGCGTTTACAAAATCTAAACTGGACACTTAGCTACAGCCAGACTATTAGTCTATGACCGTTCAATGTTGGCGTATATATCGCTACAGATTGTTCCGAATGTATAGGAGCTTTTATAATGGTCAGCCCCACGCAGATCAAGGGGAACAAACCGATATCATTATTTAGAGACAAGATTATAAAAAAAAATATCAAAAGACTTGAATCACCTGTATAATACCGATACCTCTGTGGTAGAGCTTGTTGTTGCTGTAAGAGAAATAGATGGTTTGATATCAGTAAGTCTATAGTTTATACAAGAAATGTTTGTAATCAGTGTCGTAAGGTAGTATAGCATGAAGGCACATCTGTGTGTACAATAAGAAGAACCATATCATTACGAATTGTCTCAGAGTTTGTTATTCAAGGATCGACTTATCTACGGATTGACGAATGGATATAAAGGTAAATACCTGATCCTAAGATCCACCATCAGGTTTTTGAAGACCTTCCCCTTGATAATATGAGCTCCAGTAGATATGGCGTTAAACACCAGTTTGACTGCTAACTCTTGAAGAGATTGGGCCAGGATTTCATTCTGGGGCAGATATAATTCCACTGTTATATCAACTTTGGTACTCTGTAATAATAAAAACACAGAAGTTGGCAACACGAAAGGAGAAGCCGCCCCCCGGGCGTTTTTCAATTTTTAACTGGGCACAAGATCAGATAGGACTATACCTGACGATGTGCCGGTAACTACCTATTCAGTCTAGAGAATAATGAATACAACGTTTAAATAATTTTAAAAAAGTTTTTTTTTTGTAAGCGGTGGCTAACGTTGATTTTATTGTCATTGAGAGTTTTTATTTTTGCCAAAGAAAATGTAGACCAGAAATTGTCCACCACCTTGATTCTAAACTAAACGTTAGCCATCGCTTACAGACACAATATTATATTGATGAGTTATATGAATTTGTGTTCTGATAAGGTGAGACAAGTTATTTCTGTGTAATAGAGTAATGTGTAACAGAGCCACTCTCTACCATAGGCTCAGTCGGTGAATCTGTGTGTGATATACATTTGTCAGATATGTTTACAACAATCTAGATTCTTATTAATTTCTCCCCAGGTTTCACTTTCATTTTAAGAGCTATTTAGAAACTTACACGTGAGGACCTACATGCAGTTTTAGTTATCTTTAATTAGCAGCATGAATCACATTGTCTACCACTTTATTACAATACGATTTAATATTAATTAAGCTAACACTGTATCATTGGCTGTTTTGACATATATGTAACATATCAGCCCATGTCATTGGCGTGGAATGAAGCAAACCAACCATGAATCGTCAAAGTACAGGTCATCTCGAAGGTTTACCGAACCGAAAAATTAAGGCCATGCATGCACCGAGGTTAAGAGGTATCTAAAATATATAGGGTTCGTTCATTAACAGCCGGTGAAAAGATATCTGAGTAAGCAACTGTAGTTACGTGACTTTACCGTCTCGATTGAAGTCTTGTCGTCAGCGGTTCGAAGTAAGATTGTTTTGGTTGGTATAGATGAATCAGTCCAAGGCTCTGAAGCAAATAATAGTTATTCTGTATATTTATTGTTTTTTATTAGTGAAAACAAAAAAATAGATGACATTTATATATATTAATTCTAGATAAACAATGGTCTAAAAGATAACTACGAACGAATATAGACATAACATGCATAAGTAGGCCTATTGCAACAAAAATACTAATTAAGTCGCGTTAAATCTGTTATATTTACTGGTATTATTTCACACCTGATAGAACCGACCCTTTACCTGATAGATCTATCTTATTCAGAACATGTCTATGCCTAACAAAGGAATCCTAATCTGATGACTCATAATGTTATATATCATTCTTTTTAGACCTCATAAACGTTTTTATCTTTATTACAGCATATCATTCTCTCTAAGGCACCCTTAAGCGGTTTACTTGTAGGTCTATTAGACTATAGTATCAAAGCGAGACACTTATATAAACAGTTTACCTGTATTACAGTATATCAGTACATCCTTATCTGTTAGTCCAGGTAGGATATTTTTGGTAAAATCCTCAGTTGATATATGATATTCATCTCCCTGTAAGTAGAAGCAACAACAGCACCGATACTGTCAACTGCTACATGTAGATTCTGTCTTTGTATTCCGGTAATTTAACTTCTCCACAGCTATTTGACTGTTTACTGCTGTTACTTTTAAAAGATTAATACACTAAACTTTTGAGTCACAACGAAACGTTCCGCTATCTTTGAGACAGTCACATTCACCCCTACTAAATAATGTACTTACCAGGGTTGAAATATCTCCAGATTTGTTTCCTAAAGTCGTGTATCCACCTTGTATAAACCCCCGAACATCATCCAGAGCTAAGTGGAAACATATATTATAACTGACTATTGACTCCAAGATAAGTCTGTGCTTGAGTTTACTAAAGTAAGAGAAAGTTTCAAGTTTAAGGTCATGACTGAGTCACAAACTATTTAAATCCCGAAGTATCATAAAGAGTGGTTCTAGGAGGATGGAAAACAACCACCCAAAAGCGAGAAAGATATATTACAATATGTTTTATTGTGTATCCGAAATCTGATTTTACCAGATAAAAAATGTATATATAGGCTTGATAAAGGTGGAAAACCCTGGTAAAATGTTTCACCTGCCCCAAATGTCGGTCTGCATTCAGAGGCATCGATTGTTCCCAGAATTCCACACGTCTCCTCCCCGACGTAGCACACGTGACCGCCTCTCTTTAAACTGTGAGAAAAAACAAGTGCTTGCAAATCTAAACTGATGTAAACTAAAGTAATCATCATGACAATTCTGATAACTTAATTTCATACCTTTAACACCTGCTTTTACAATTAAAGAGTTTATTTAGTTTTCCTAACGCAAATTAAATCATAAAACTAACAATATAAAAAAAATTGATGTTTAAGTAATGTAACATTGTAAAACTCTAAAACCAGGCTAAAAATAACTACCAATATGTAAATAAAACATCCACAATAAACGGCTTGTGTTTCTGATGTATAAGGAAATATTCCCACCTGTTCCCAGCAGCTTCAATCACCTGAGCAATAGGGTCTGATTGTGTTTGTACACTGTCCAACACTGATCGGTACACGCTCAACATACGGCCAATGTCACTGGAGAAAGAAAGTATAGGTCATGTACAATCGCATGAATTAGTCGGCAGCCCAAGAACCTTATACATTGTAGCTTTTGATCTGTCAAAACTTGACATGATCCATCTAATCTTAAATACAAAAGTATGTTTTTTTTTGTCTTGATATCAACTTTAATATATTTCAAGAACTCAAAGGCAAACTTAAGCAATAAACTAGCCATAAACCGACCGACCAGTGTGAGTTTGAGTTGAGAATCTTCTGATGAGTACAGATACAGATCAGATCCAGCAGGATCTTTGTGGTGGATCCTCCTTTCATTCTGCTCGATCCGCTGATAGGTTCAGGCTGTAAGGGAAATCACAAGGCTATAGATAGGAACACATATCACAGTACATTGTTTGAGGGGAAGAGACTTAAAGGGTAGAAAAAAAATATATTTACCATTTGGTCAAATGTAGAAGGTTCTCGGACGATATCTAGAAAACGCTTAGAATTCAGAGAATCACAACCACTAAGTAGGGTTTGACAACGCACGCATTTACCGAACCCCATGCAGTTGCGGATAAATAAAGCTTCCGTATGAGAAAGAAAAATAGGGGTACCGAGAATCCTATTCTTAACAATTCAATTTTCAGATTATAGTTTATTTATCATATACGAATGTAGCTCGTTGACACAACGCACTGGACAGAACTTTTTTGTAAGTAAAGGGCTTCCCCGGCTGCTTTGTAAACATGTAAAGAAACGTACTTATTGGAGAGTGGAGACTAAATGTAACCAATTAAGTATACTTTTTGAAATACTTAAATTCAACCTATTCCGACTTCTTCAGTTAAAAGTTTTACCTGAGAAAAAATAATAGAATGTATGACTAGAGTAAATTATTTATCTAATACCGGCACTGGTACAATGTCTTTGTACTTCATCCATTGCCTCTGTAGCTCAGTCGATGGAATATTGGCCATGAAAACCAAATTGGGATCACACCCTATTGGAATAAGCTCTTTATATTTCTAGCCATACATTAAATGATAGGCCTACATAAGTGCCACTGGGACAACCCCGCCGTGTTTTATTCACGAGAAGCTGGTTGACTTACCCCGATGATTGGGTTGAGAATGAAGGCTTTACCCTGTTTACTGGCTTCTTCAACTTTCTGTGCAACTGTAATACAGGGACGATGAGTGTTAGTGTAACCCATTAAACTTACAATAAATTACAATGTATAAACAGTCCTCAGATGAGCTCATGGAAAGTCATTCAGTTATGTAATGCTATTGAAAATGTTCAGAAATATACAGAATTCTAGAAGTAAAGTGCAGAACTCACCTTGCAAAAATGTTTTATCCCATTTTTCAATGACATTGTTTCTGGAAGCAAAAAGAGATGATTTTGTTCGTTTGGTTGTCTATCGGACCAAGATCAACATTTTACAAAGAACAGATTCAAAGCAACGACAGAAAAATTTGTTTGGTTTTCTAGGAATTACAAAAGCGTTCAACTTCGGCCAGCTATATGGTGGCTTAACAGTCCAGTGAACCCCCAAACACTGCCGACAAACAGAGGCGACATACGAGACTATTGCAGGGCCGATGGGCAGATAAACCAAGACAGATCATTACTTCTTTCAGACGAAAACATGCTATTCTGGTCCCAGCAGTCTCTTAAAAAAGTAAGCAGTGATGGTTGGGGGGCTGTTTGTTTGTTAACCCGAAAAGTTTATTCAATCAGGGTTTTTCTACGGGGTTTATTTTACCGTGATGGTGTCATGGTGATTTATAGTATGTAAAAATTCACCAGTCTAATGCAGTGCTGGTCATCACAAGGAGTTATCTTACCTGGCCTGGTGAACGTGATTGAATCCCAGTAACACAGGTGTGTATTTCTGCTGATCCTCTAAACAATAATCCAACTGACCAGCTATAAATGGGGCAGATAATCCACAGGTGATTCCGATATATAAAACACGACTCTTACCAGAGCATACCTGTAAGGGGTAACCCCGTAGATATATGAACTTTTTTAATCACAACCCAGAGGAGAACTAATGAGAAATATTTTTATTCCATCATATGACAATGAAAAAAGCTGGCATAGTAAAAGTATAAAGTTAAATAGATTATCTTGAAGGTGATACACAGCTTTTAAATGCCTTTAAGAAGATGGCAAGACTTTCAACACAATTGCTGGTTGTTAAACGTTTTGTAAGCAAAATATGGCTTTACAATGCCGAACCATTTCTCAATAAGTTGGTCTACTACACAATATTTCGTATAATGGTGTCAGAATTTATCTACGTATTTAATTTGGTGCAAATCTACCATTTATATAGATATAGGAGTCATGTAATCAAGTAATAGGCTTTGTTATCTAATTAAAATCAGATCTCAAAAACGCTCCCCGTTCTTTGTTTGTCGCTATATTGAGATCTAACACAACCACCCTATCTTACAATTTCGACTGGTTTCTTAACTTGAACAACCACAGTAGCTTATTAAATTTAAATTTCTTTAAATTTAACCAACTGCGGTTTTTAACATGACGAACGGATACCCACGCAATCAACAAACATCATTCAAATAATGAACTTTGAGTGGAGTTGCATTTTCCCCTGTTCACTACATATGAGATATAACATCCTTACAGAAGAAAATCAGACAACTTCTGCTGTTTAGATTGAATTTGGTGTTATCAAAAGCTCCGTGTTATCCGTGTTTTTATTGGACAACTGAAACTGTTACCTTTAGTGAGGCCCATCATAAGGCTTGACCTAATTGAACAATTTTTATTACGTTAGATCTTAATATAGCCACGAACAAAACACGGGAAGCATATTTGAGATTTACTTTAATTAGATTGACTGAAAGTATCGTTGTTTGACAAATTGCCCCCAACATAATTTAAGGCCTATACCTGTTTTAAAACCTGAGCACCGTGTGTTGGATCATCTTCATACAGTTCCTGTGACGTGAACAATGCTCTGGAAACCAAATACACAAGTATTACTCCCTTTGGAACAATATATTTATAAAACAGCTGAAGGAGAGGGAAAATCGCACTGACATAGGTCATCTTGACAAGTAGATCATTGCTTCTCAGAGATAAATGACGGCCCTGTTTCAAGCTTTTGTTTGTGGCGAGGGATGAATACCACACATCGTCTAGCTAAAGACAGAGGATCAATCCAATAAGATCATCCTTTTAACAGTTTCACACATGGATCATCTTAAGCAGATATCCGGTGTTATTTAATCTTAATAGTTAAAAAAATGACTGATACCGTTTTACTTACTTATCACCTCCAGCAATAATATACTCATAACGTGACAAGAACCCACTTGTCTTCAGTTGCCGGTTGAATGTCCTCTAAAAAGGTGAGAGAAAAACGGGGAGAATGTATGGAGGTGTGAGTAATTGGGTGCCTGAATGAGTGAGTAAGTTACAATGAGGTTAGAATTTAGCACTGGTCATTCGTGCCATATACAGCGTTGTAGTAATTTCTTCTGTTTTAACTCTTTGAGGCTACGTCTTAATGTCCGTTGAAATTTAATATCGGAAGAGAGAATCTGGCATAGGTGATCATTGGAGGACTTACACAACGTCAATAATATGAAGGGGGCACAATTACCAAGAGGTCAACATTGAGCTTTGGTTTTCTACCAAATGTACGGTTCATAAACTGAATACTTTGTAATTGTATGACTTGTGATGTATTAGTGAATAAAAAATCGCCCGGTTGTTTAGCATGCACCAAATAGATCTACTATTTACCGAAGTTACGAATCCAAGTCGCCCGGATGTGCCACACCCACTGAAAACTATCAAACCATAATCATCTTCCTGCAATCAAATCATGTAACAGACATTTTTTTTACAGATACATAATGGATGGTTCAATACAAAGATTTATTTGCATATGGAACTTAGTTAACCATTATAATGTTATATTGTGTTAACATAGGTTGTTTGGAGACCACGTGAAGGTCATTGGCCTCGTCGAGCACTACACACCATCACTCTCACTTTACTCGGTTGATAGCCTATCAGTAATTAGCTGGAATCGGTTGATAGCCTATAAGTAATAAGCTGTAATCGGTTGGTAGCATATAAGTAATTAGCTGGAATCGATTGATGACCTATCAGTAATTAGCTGTAATCGGTTGATAGCCTATAAGTAATTAGCTGGAATCGGTTGATGGCCTATCAGTAATTAGCTGGAATGAGGATAGCGAGTAACCTCCAGTTTATGATTCTCTCACCTGTAAAATAGAAGCTGTAACCTTTCGCTCATTAATGTCTCACCTGTATAATAGAAGCTGCTAGAGAAGATATCTGTTCGACATTCTCAATAACATGAGGATTGAAGACACCCTGGAAAGCAATGTTAGAATTATAATTAGATTTATAGAGCTCAGGATATAATAACGGTATTGAAGAAGAAACGTTGAATGTTACAGACGGTTTTAATTAGACACATATAACTCTGAATAAAATAGGTGGTCCGAAAAGAAACTTTAATGTAACAGGGGATTTATAGTTATACGTTTATAGTTTTGAATATAATAAGCGGAATGAAGAATAACTTCATCATTAGTAGTATTCTGGACATTTGTGTCAAAGTGTCGCATACTCGTAATTTGAGAAGTTTCTCGGATACCTTAGAATCAGCGAATCCGCCAAATATTTCTTCGTCACATCTTCTTAACAGGGTTAAAATTTCTACAAAAAAATAAGCACCATGAATACACGTACATTATACAGTAAACGGAGTTTTATGAATAATGAGGCAAATGCAAGCAGATTGAAATGTTAGCCCATGTCTCTTTCTTTTAACGAAATATAAAAGATGCAGACTCTGTCCTACTCTGATGCCTACATATGCTGTCTCGTGTGTCTTGTCTATGATAATCCAATGTGCCCTGGCGTGTGGAGCCCAAGTTTGTCCTGTTAACCTGTTAACCCAGTCATACGGTGGTCCACTGTGACATAATGGTTGTACCCTCGCCGATGAACACCAATTGTGCATTTCCCAATGATAATTACCCACTGATCTCTGGTATTTGATAACCCATTGTGTTTCCCTCGCTGATGATCACCAATTTTGCAAATCCCGATGATATTTATCCATTTGTCTCTGACCTTTGATAACCCATTGTGTTTCCCTCGCTGATGATCACCAATTTTGCAAGTCCCGATGATAATTACCCATTGGTCTCCAGCATTTGATAACCCATGGTGTTTCCCTCGCTGATGATCAATAATTTTGCGGTTCTGGCATTTGATAACTGATTGTGTTTCCCTTGCTGATGATCAACAATTGTGCAGTTCCCGATGATAATTACCCATTGGTCTCTGGTAATTGATAGCCCATTGTGTTTCCCTCGCTGTTGATCACTAATTGCGCGGTTCTGGAATTTGATAACCCATGGTGTTTCCCTCGCTGATGATGATCAACAATTGTGCAGTTCCCGATGATGATTAACCATTGGTCTCGGGTAATTGATAAACATGTTTCTAATGACTCAATGTGTCTTTCGTTGCCGATGACCCATCCTGCTTCTCGCTGTATGTCATAATGAGCCCTCACCAGCTTGAGCACATTGGGTTATCGTCAGAGAAATGACCAAGTGTGACCCTCGCTGCTGCCGACTGTGCTTTAGCTGCTGATAACTGAGTGTGCCTCTCCTTGCCGATGACCTAGTGTGTTTCTCGCCGCTGATGACCCAGTGTGTTTCTCCTTGCCGATGACCACGGTGTGTTTCTCGGCGCTGATGACCCAGTGTGTCTCTCCTTGCCGATGGCCTTGTGTGTTTCTCGCCGCTGATGATCCAGTGTGTCTCGCGCTGCTGAGTCAGTTTGACTCTCGCTGCTGATGACCCAGTGTGCTCCCGTTGATCATGGTGTATGTACCTCTAGCTGCTGCTGATGAGATGAGAGTACATCTGTTCCTGTTGATGATGATCTTTTGTGCTTTCGGCGATGAGCTAATATATTTCTCGGCGCTGATGATCCAGTGTGTCTCTCGTTGGTGATGAGCCAGTGTGTTTTCTCCCTGCTGATGACCCAGTGTGCCTGTCGCTGCCGATGACTCAGTGTGCCTCTTGCTGCTTATGAGTCAGTGTGCTCCGGCTGAAGATGGTTTCATGTGCCTTTAGCTGCTGATGAGACGATAGTCCATTGTGCCTTTTGCTGATGATGATCCAATGTGCTCTCGCTGATGATGATGCAATACACCTCTCGCTGATGATGATGCAACATACCTCTCGCTGATGATGATGCAATATACCTCTCGCTGATGATGATGCAATATACCTCTGACTGATGGTGATGCAATGTGCTCTCGCTGATGACAAATAAATGTGTTCTCGCTGATGATGAATAAATGTGTTTTCGCTGATGATGAATAAATGTGTTCTCGCTGATGATTAATAAATGTACTTTTGCTGATGATGATCCAATGTGGTCTCGCTGACGATGATCCAATGTGGTCTCGTTGATGTTGATTCAATGTGGTCTCGCTGATGATGATCCAATGTGGTCTAGCTGATAATGAATAAACGTGTTATCGCTGATGATGAATAAATGTGCTCTCGCTGATGATGAATAAATGAGGTCAAGATGATAATAAACAAAGATGAATGGCGGAAAATAAATAAAGGTATTATTGGATTGGTAAAAAAATATTTGATTGACAGCTGACAATCGGTCAATTACATCTGGACAAAGCAATCCATGCAATCTTCAGTAAAATGAACAATTTAATTCAACTGAATATTGATACTCAGCTGTCCTTTAATGTACAGGTCCATTGTGAACTTCAAACGATCGCTGCCATTTTGCTGCCCATTTTCTTCTTCAAATCAAATGACAACAAAAAACGTTGTATAGAAAAAAATTATAACAGTTGCAGTCTAATTTGGATGCATATACAAACATAGTATATGCAGAGACTGAAACAAAGCAATTCATGGAACTATTCCACCCTCACCCAGCAAATCCGCCACCGGATGGACGCCATCTTACCTGAAGGACTGGCAACATCGATGTTTTCAGTGATTGTGTTTCTTTGCTCTGTGATTGGTTGAGACATGTTGATGTTTACAGTGATTGAGCTCTGCTCTGACATTGGTTGAGACATTGATTATATGGGATTACACCTGCAAGGTGGAAATGTCGGATGTAACGGAATTAAACACATGTGGATTCTCAAACTACAGCTGTATTATCAAATGCTCACTAAAACAACATTGGGTTCTTTTGATTGTCACATTCCGATAGGCTAGGAAAATTCCGCATATTCGTTATCATAAAAACATTTTTTATATCAAATTTATGTTCGATAACGTATTGAAACCACCACCTTGTTGTCACTTACCAGCTAGGTTAATCGTAACCATATGTTTAGATCTCACCAATACAGACAACAGTGAAACCAACAAATCAACACAGTATATAACCTATTGTTTAGCAATTGTTTCTTACTTACACTACAGGTAGGTTTATATTTGACTAAGTGTAAACCTATAGTCAATCTAAGCTACCACGTTGTCGGTTCAAAGTAAATGGCCGAATGAACGTTCGAAACATTCTCGACAGATATCGATGATGCTCTAAATAACATACAGAGTTGTTTCCCCTTGATTGTTATGCGTTTGCTGCAGTGTCTGGTAGAGTCAATATAACTTATCTTCGTGTGGTTGGCTAGCCTCGAATGCAAACTCTATTTATAAGAAATGGAGGGGGCTCTTTTTCAATTAATGTGCACATTTATTCCTCTTAAAGATCGAAAATGTTGGTAGAATTAGCCACTGTTTACCTACGATCAAACTCCCCTAGTGGCAGATGATAAATATCCTTGTATTTAATAATGTTTGGGTTTTGTATGCAGTAGAATGACATGTAAAAAAAATGTCGAGCAGTCCAATAAATAAAGACTTACAGTTAGTGACTAGAAATATCAACTGTCTTTTGTTAGCCATTGTCATAACTGATTATTGTCAAGATTACTCAATCTCTAAGTCCTATGAACTACCTGCAGCACTTTATAATTCTCGTGTAGGACATAAAGTTAACTTATTTCATTGTATTAGAGCTGAACCTTGGCTGTGTTATACCCTAAACCAAAGCCAAAACAAAAAAACCCATATACCAGTTAGCATCTCGAAACGGTTCTTAAAATGTGATTTGGTAAAGAAGAATCGTTTTAAGAGCATTTGTTGGAACTGGGGGTTAATGGGCTGAATCGCCCAGATACGAGTCCACGAACAGCAATCTTGCTTACGTATATGACTGCTGATGTCGTCTCGCGTTTGAGACTAATGACACATTTGAGCGTTGTTGTTTCCATAGAATAAACCATGAAGTATCTGGAATTGTGTTATTGAAGATTGTTTAGAATAAATCGGCTGATAGTGTTCATACCATCATGAAGCGGTTAGTGAAGAGCAGCAGCCGCGGGAGCATTGTCAGGACAATCATTTTGGGAGCAACTGTTTTTTTTATGACGAGTGAACTTCCCTTTTGACTTTGGAGCCGCTTTGACAAAAGTTACTCTATAACAAAACAGCCACATTCGGCTAATGGGTTATGTGGATAAAACATTTTAAATGTAAAAATTCACACATCAAGAAATTTCCGAAACCAACGGACCGGTGTGTAATAATTCTGAATTCCACTTGTTTTCAGAGCAGACTTCAGTTAGACGCAATCTGTGAGATGGAAGAGAATTTAGACGCTATCATGCAATATGGAAGTTCAGTTAGACGCAGTGACGTAAGATTGAAGTTCAGTTAGATGCAGTCACGTAAGATGGAAGTTTAGTTAGACGCAGTGATGTGAGAGGGAAGTTCAGTTAGACGTAGTCTCGTAAGAGGGAAGTTCAGTTAGACGTAGTGACGTAAGATGGAAGTTCAGTTAGACGCAGTCTCGTAAGAGGGAAGTTCAGTTAGACGCAGTCACGTAAGATGGAAGTTCAGTTAGACGCAGTGACGTGAGAGGGAAGTTCAGTTAGACGTAGTCTCGTAAGAGGGAAGTTCAGTTAGACGCAGTGACGTAAGATGGAAGTTCAGTTAGACGCAGTCTCGTAAGAGGGAAGTTCAGTTAGACGTAGCCATGCAAGATAGAAGTTCAGTTAGACTCAGTCTCGTAAGATGGGTGTTCAGTTAGACGCAGTCGCGTAAGAGGGAAGTTCAGTTAGATGTAGTCCCGTAAGAGGGAAGTTCAGTTAGGCGAAGTCTCGTAAGATGGGAGTTCAGTTAGACGCAGCCACGTAAGATGAAAGTTCAGTTAGACGCAGTCACGTACGATGAAAGTTCAGTTAGACGCAATCGAAAGTCGTGACTCCTGAAAAATACCTGACGTATCAAGGATGGACCTTCCTGGACTATATCCTCAAGTCCTGATTTAAAACCAACAAGTGTGACCAATACACCATTTAATTTCATACACACCAATCCGGTTAAAATTACCCAAGTTATTTTGGAAGGCGTATAGCAAACAGGAATAGTCCAAATGACATCCGCAGAATCACGATAAGAAGAGTGGTCGAAAACCAGTTTGTCTGAAGGACAATGTAGTTTAAAAAAATAAGGATTTGTTTACGTATTCAACTCTATATTTGTATTTTGATTGTCTTGGCGCTTTACAACCATTCCAAGTGTGACATTACCTACATCAGCTTGTTTTCTATCTATTTTTGTTCCTTCTTTTAACATTGTCCTTACAACCTTACAACTCTGTCCCTTGATTCTGATTCAGTTGGTGGTGTCTGTTAGTTCGATTTTTCCACATGTAGGTTCGATTCAATGTTTTAAATTTAATTTTTTAAAATTAACGTATCAGAAAACCAACTGTACGATAACTTGGCCAAATGACGGCCATTTAGCAAGATTAACCCTGTAATGCTACCAGACTCTCAAGCCGTTGTGGTAGTCAACGCGAGACAACTTATGGATGTGTATGGGAAAACACCATCCTCAGTTGTTTGTTGTCTCCCTTGAATCTGTATTGAGTCAACATGCTGCTTTTCAACCAAGCACTATGCATAGGGCTTAATCCTTCGTCTTACTCTTAGCCCTATGTTCCGCCTATCTCGAACCTGTAATAGAGGCCTCCAAAGACATATCACTGATTTTTATCTGATTTTTATTAGATAACTAGACAGAAATACTAGTAAATTAGGCCTACCCAAAAGCAATATTTTTTTGTTGGTGGTTTTCAATTTTTTTTTTTTTTTGCAAATGGAGATGACTCAAACGTTTCAACTAGGGGGAGAAAATAAAGGAGAGTTTATTTTAATGTCAGCAAAGAAAGTAGGAGTTGGAGTTCCGTGTCAATGGTATCCCCCGAAAATCAGTATATGTTTTTAGAGGCTGTTTATAGCGGCGGATCACTTTCCAACTCCCCCACGTAGGGATAAGACGAAATAATTAGCCCCATACATTGTGCTAGTAATCACCTACTATATCAATGGATTTATCTTATATGCAGGGCCCGATTTGTCTTGTAGGCACTGCGCCAAACTAATGAGTGGGCCCCAACATTTATCTTACTGTCTGCCATGTGATAGTATCCAATAGCCCCAGATACCCGGGGACCCTCGGCCAATGGCCCACGATGTATTTTAATATATCCGGCCCTGCATATATGTTAATCTAATAATCTATAGTCCGTAGTTTACAGTGTTTGTTTCGCTAATTTAGGACAGGCCTTTAAGACTGTTCATAGAGCACGTAGTGATGGTGACATAAGGCATTCTAGAAAACTACACACGCTGTCACGTTATCTTCCCTTTACTTACATATCAAACTGTCTTCAAATTGATGAATTCATGTAAAGCCATGGCAAATTATAACGTATCCTGGAGTGGTTTTGTACTTTCAGTTATATCTAGCCTACATTTAATGAGTCCTGGTCAGCTGACCTATAATAACACAGCCACAGATACATCCATATCACAAGGGACTACAAATGTTTAGTTTAAATAAAAGTTATCTCCCTTGTACTAACCGTTAACAAATAATTGGGTCTATTACAGACGTATTGTCACTACAAACACCAACAGACAGAAGACTTGCCCTCTCGTTACACATATATCTCGATAGCAGGCAAAAGTGGACCGATGGCAGAAGTGAATAGTCCACTACGATGCATACTTTGGCTGATGTTTGGTGGTAACCAGGCGTGGTCGGAATGAAGGGACAATGCATACTTTGACTGATTTTTGGTGGTAATCAGGTGCGGTCGGAATGAAGGAACTCTGCATACTTTGTCGGAGGTTTGATGGTAACCAGACGTGGTCGGAATGAAGGAACACTGCATACTTTGACTGATGTTTGGTGGTAACCAGACGAGGTTGGAATGAAGGAATGATGCATACTTTTACTGATGTTTGGTGGTAATCAGGCGTGGTCGGAATGAAGGAACACTGCATACTTTGACTGATGTTTGGTGGTAACCAGACGAGGATGGAATGAAGGAACAATGCATACTTTGGCTGATGTTTGGTGGTAACCAGGCATGGTCGGAATGATGATGAACAATGCATACTTTGGCTGATGTTTGGTGGTAACCAGACGAGGTCGGACTGAAGGAACGATGCATACTTTGACTGATGTTTGGTCGTAACCAGACGAGGTCGGAATGAAGGAACGATGCATACTTTGACTGATGTTTGGTGGTAACCAGGCGTGGTCGGAATGAAGGAACAATGCACACTTTGACTGATGTTTGGTCGTAACCAGACGAGGTCGGAATGAAGGAACACTGCATACTTTGACTGATGTTTGATGGTAACCAGACGAGGTCGGAATGAAGGAACAATGCATACTTTGGCTGATGTTTGGTGGTTACCAGACGTGGTTGGAATGAAGGAACAATGCATACTTTGACTGATGTTTGGTGGTAACCAGACGTGGTCGGTATGAATGAACAATACATACTTTGACTGATGTTTGGTGGTAACCAGGCGCGGTCGGAAAGAAGGAACAATGCGGCATACTTTGGCTGATGTTTGGTGCATGGTAACCAGACGTGGTCGGTATGAATGAACAATACATACTTTGGCTGATTTTTGGTGTTTTCTTAATTATCACCTTCACGCTGACAAGAGGCACAGTGTTTGGAACATTTGCAGTCTAAGCTGGTTATATCTTCTAATAAAGCCGATACGAGAAGTGGAATAACGGATCACCCGGATTTCAATATTTCATCTTTAACCAGGAATCAGAAATATATTGTGAGACGTGACATATACATGTATAAAAATCCGAAATAAAAATAGAAGTTAGTAAGAAAAACGGCAACATTGTCTAGTATTGTTAAATATTAGGGTAATGAACCAAATCCTAGAAGGTTAGAGATTTCAACATGTAAAGCTGGCTAGAAAAAAGGCTAATAAAATTAGATTGCTTAAGGACAATTGTAGGCTTATATCTGTGTGAGTAGGTCATGGTAGTAATTTATTATGAGGATAGGCCTGTGTGAGAGATCTTTAGACATTTTGTGTATTGATTTTTTCCAAGGAGACAACACAACGGTACATCCAAAAACAATTGTTCATAGTGGAATAGAAAATAATTTATAAAGTTAATGAGTAAATAGTTAACCATTTATAGTCTCTATGTTTTTTAACGTTTAACCTAGGGATACCTAATTTTGACTTGACAATCCTCTTCATTATCAATGTCCGTTTATTATTCCTACTATATTTGTTTGTAATTAACAACAGTACTTTGTCGACACATAACAGTGTTTTTTATAGGGCCTATATCTGTATCCTGTTGACAGGTAAACTGTTGTTTAACTTCCTTGACATAGCCAAGGCCAACGTTCTGTGAATAAAAACCGGAAATTAATGATTGTAAAAATAAAGTGTGCTCATATTTATGTCAATAGTGTGACGAATTTTACTGAATGTTTGAGGTAAAAGCAATCAACATAATGAGATACCTGTCACTTATACAGGTATATAATATTCACTCTATCGACACTGCGCGAGAAACGTTTTGCTCAACTGAAGTTGAAAAGACGGAAAAGGAAAACAAATTGGTTCATTAAGAGAATAAAACAGTTCTTTTGTTCGGTTTCTTGCATACATGCTTTTCTTAGGAACATCATATAGCATATAAAATGAACTGAATTAAACTCACAAGCATATTATACAAATAAAACTAACGAGTAATGGGATGTGTATAAATGATACAGAAGGGCTGCCTGGAATCTTACCCGAATGCAACTCCATAATCCCCTTCCCAATGTCTAAACAAAGAAGGGCTGCCTGGAATCTTACCCGAATGCAACTCCATAATCCCCTTCCCAATGTCTAAACAAATACGAACCGAAATTGGAAATGTATCCATTCTAAACCAAAATTACCAGAGAACTGCAATTTAAAAAAACATATGTCAACACTCAACGTTCTTACCTATTCTTTATAAGGCTACATTGTATACTGGACTATTAGAGATGCACAGCTCTGTCTCTAACGTTCGTGCCCAATTGGTATCTCCATTCCCATATATCTAGGAAATCTCTATATTATATCATTTTTATTACATGACACGACAAGTATAACATATTATCAACACCAATATAAACTAGATGGTTATAACATATAATATAACAGCACGCCATGCAGATATAACATGATTTTGAAATATCCGCGGGACGAAAGTATATATTTATTTTTCTCGTAAAGCTACTAGCCACGTGGTTTCGGCACGATTTATGTTAGCATTAATCTAGTATTGCCCATCAATTTTTTGGTTATCATGCAACAATCATAATACTCCAAAATAGATTGCATTGTAGGGCAATTAAAAAGGGTCGCCTCCGTCTAACCATAATGACACAAACGCCCAGTACAATTTCCTATTTGTTAAGTTTGTAGACTTGTAGATTATTTTAACTTTATGACATGGTCCCTCAAAGTTCAGCCCATAAAACGGTAATTAAGAAAAGTAACGACCGTCGACACCCAAAGACAAGACCGTACAAACCGATGCGCACAAGAAAACTCCCTCCCAACCACCGCTGGAGAAGGATGCAGACGAAGAATTCACAGCTCTTAATGTGTTTCTCGCTATTACAATACACATGCCACACTGGTTGCTCGCCTGGGGTTCGCCTAGAACTCGCCTTCAATTCGCCTCCACGTCGCTGAGGCGAATACAGAAAAGGCGAATAAACAAAGAGCAAAGCATGGAAATGCTCCCTAATTCAGCGTTCTCCCCAAAGTGTGTTGATGGCTGTTTTATGATCACCACTAGCGCCTTCCATAGAATCGTCCACATCACCAAGAAATTTTAAATTTTACATAAAACAAAATTAGTCGCAGAACTTATTATCTTTTTTACAGACAGTTAACTAATATATAGAGAACGAGGGCTGTCTTGGTTTTTCAAAACATTACAGAAACAGTCTGTACGTGATCTGTACCGATCTGCTTCTGTTAGATTAATATAACTGATAACAGGCCCATAAGAAGGCAGTTCATACATGTCATCTGACCTCTGCTTCTGCACAGTAGCGTCTGTGAATGAATGAACATCCATAAACACACCCACAATTCCTGGTGTGTTCAGACCCTACACTACCTGATAACATTCG
>JAVFBW010149830.1:0-12327 GCA_034783835.1 Mopalia ciliata
TGTTTAACGTCGTACTCAAGGGTATTTCACTTATATGACGACGGACACGAATACAGAACATCACAAACAAATCTGCTTCCCATTACCCTTTAGCTCTGCAAACACCAGGGCAACAGAAAGCAACGTCTTTTCTCGCCTCTTATGATCAACCGAGGAAGCCGAGGGAGTATTCTGCAGGGCCATGGCCCACCCACTCCCTCACAGGGTGGCAACAAACGAAGACATCTCAGGAAAATCACAAGATACAATACAACAACACCACAGAAAGAGTTGCATACATTTTAGGTCTTACATGTATGTAGTCATCTTGCTCAAATAGGCACCAGCCGACTGTAGAGAGGCATTATATTTATAGACAATATCTGTTTACATTTTAACATACCAAATTAATACCATAAACAATCGAGCATTCCCCTTTAGGTGGGAGGATATGCTATAGGAGACACTTGACAGGTACACTTCTACAATGACACTTTAACATGCTTTCATGTTGACGCTCGGTCACAGATCTGGTATCTTTTACACCTTGAATACTTGTGGCACATAGTTTTCCTAACTAACAATGTGTGTTTACTACTGTTGTTTCATGGTTTTGGATCCTGTACACAGGACGGTATGTAATGAACACCACTCCTATATAACCAAAGAATGTATATCTAGCATTTTAACAATACAGCTAGCTACACCTTAAACTGAATCAATGCACTCATAAATAGTGATAAATTACCAACAATACTTACCAATGTGTTTGTACTTTTCTTTGTTGAATAGATCTTTCAAATAATTATACAGATATACCATTAACCCCATGTACATATATATCAGAAAACTAGCTTATGAAGGCAGCAGCCAGGTTGTACAACCCAAATTATATGAATGACCCCTTAATACACAACTACATGTATAAAACACAAATAAGCATGATAAAATATAACAAGAACAAGCCTAACTATATCACTGTAGCAAACCAGTGATACAGTATACATATATATTATAAACATCTGTACTAAAGTTGTATAAAATTATAGATTTTCTATTTAGTAAACGTATGGAGATAAAATTGGATTGAGACCTGGGAGCAACACAAACATAAATACCTATATAGCCAATGAGACAAACAAATGTGCGAGTTTTACACCTGTAGAGAGAGCGAGACACAGAGAGAAAGAGAAACTGGCTTACCTCTGCAAAAGGTGGGTGGTGGAACTGAAGGTCCAACACTCCACCAAATTAGTTACATACATGTATTCCCAACATAGAATATATACAAGCAAGCTACTGGTTAAATAACTTTGATGCATGTGCGAATTAAAAGATCAGAACACACTACTAACATGATACTGTAGCAGATTGTAGTGAATAATACACCAATTTCAATGAAGAGTTTGTGTAGGCCATGCTGTAGAGTGGTGTTTAGGGAATTTCCATTTAGTTATCTAAATTTAGACGAGGTGACAAAAGGCATATTGATGTCTTGAAATTGTAACTTATTTGAAGGAAGGAACGTGCCACTAACAAAGTATGTATATTTCTTTAAATTAATGACACTGGCACATGGATGTTGATTAAACACACACAAAAATCTCACATTTCAGATAAAGTTTCTGTATAGATCTGAATCTCGAGTTGTTATGAGAAAACTACAGACATACCAAGATACTTTTTAAAAAATATTTGGTATACTTTTTATGATATTGCTGCTCATTTAAGATTGCTGTATGCCTGTCTTGTATTGAAGGATCAGAAACTGTATCCGTTACATGTATATTATTAAGATTTGCTAACTTCCACAATGCTACTCATCATATTAATTGTCCAACCTCAGAAATATGAGAAAATTAAAAGATGATGTTCATACATTCAGAAAGTTCAAGTTTTGGATCAACCTAAACTTACTAAAAGTAATTGATTCAACTAATTCAGTTTTAAATGCCATATGGAAAAAACATGTATCATGTTGTACTAGTACATGTACTTGGTTTATTGTGGGGTAATAACCAGAAGTTGTATCTATAAGGAATCATTTGGTGTTCAGTTTCTTTACCAGCTTCTAAATGTCATCCAACGATGTCATGACGGGTGGTTGGTTTCTTTAAGTGGGGTTTCATGTTGTTTTAGATGCAATTTTACATGTGGTCAGATTATAGATACCAATCCAAGGGTTAAAAAACAACCATCATCCATATTACAACATAAACAGTAATAATACATTGTAAAAATCATTATTTAAAACATGAGCAGAATAAAAGACGTAGCTTTGTGTAACTGCTTTCAGGACATCTACGTGCAGCTGTGACACTAGGAAGGCAACGGGACACCCACTATAACCACCTGTAGAAAATCTCAGGTACAGTATCAGCTGTTTACATTGACATTAATTAACTGTATCTTTGTGTCTATTTGTGAAAAAATCTAAAATTGAAAAATCTGTGATATACCATGGTATAAGTGTAGGTTTAATAGTGTACCCCCATTACCATGGGGCTGTATAGTGTAGTGTTGTGTGGTGCAGATGGTAAAAGTTGATAATGAAAAGTGAAGGAAGGTCAGTATTTTCCCAGGACATTCTGGTTGTAGAAAAAAATATATGTAGGCTAATTCTTTGGCAAAATGTTCTCCAAAATCTGCAGTACATTATGCCCTATGTTTTGCAATGCCCTATTATAAAAATTGTACACTAATTTTCCTTTTAATTAGATTTTTTGGTGCACAAAAGCTGTGTGATATGACCCCATTAATCCACATAGCAGTCAGCCCATAATATTCAACTTTCTGAGGTTAGTAGAACAGGCTAAATCTAATGTGATGTTACAATATTCATCAGCTGTTGTGAGAAATAATTTATGAGCTGTGTTTAAATGACCTCATCAAATAACACTTCACTACTTCCTGTTAATCAATTAGGGTTTACAGTGAAAATTAGAAATAATTACTAGCCAGAACAGGAACTATGTGGACACATTTATGACAGAATAGCTTTATGAAAAGGAGATCTGTCAGCATCTGACCTCATTAAATGTCACCTTCATTTACAAGGAATTATTGTTTGTCTATTGAACAGCGGGTTATCTGTAAATACATGTAAGGTTATTTCAGTCATATTACATACCAGCCCAACTCATGAAATGTATGAAGGAAACCAATCTCTACCATAGGCTCACTTGGAATTCACCTCTGTGTGGGGCTCAGCACTACTTTTTTGTTTCACATGAAACCTTGATTATATAACATAAATAATGATGTCAAAGGTAGTGGATGTTTTTGACATTTTATGTAGCAATTTACTTTGTATGACATGTCGATGACATCATCAACGCAAGTGAACTTTGAGAGTGTGATGATGTTTGACGTTGAGCAGAGAATATAACTACATAAATGTCACAAACATAATCCCTTTGATTCTTGTGCTAAAAACATTACATATTGTCATGAATTACCATTATTGATAATATTTAGATGTGGTAATCTGTTTGTTCATTTAATAATAGTTCAAAAATGGTTTAAAATGGGTTTAAAATGGTTTTGTCAGGATTTCTGATGGTGAGCCTATCACCAAGGGGTATGCTGAGAGCACAGAAACAAAACAAATGTACCTCCTGCACAGGAGATTCAAAGGAAAAAACTCTAGCTGCTGAAAACAACAACAATTACAAGAGAGGACAAGTATAAGATGAAAAACTAAATGTTCGGTTTCCCATAGGCCCTTAGCTTTGAAAGCTGCATTGAATTCGAATAGGTAATTAAGCTGACATGATAGGTGGAGTTTCTCGAGTCCCTTTGGTTTAATAGGGTAAAGATATGGGTCCCCAAAACACTATTGTTTAAAGATACTGGGTCAGTGGTTAATGGATAGCATGAGGTAATAAAGTGGCTTTCACCCATAAAAACTTCTACAAAGGAATAACTTAACATTTGTTGGATTCGTCTTTCCACAACATACAAATTGTTGTCCCATTGACTCTATGAAGGAGCAAAAATGGCGCCGCTTCTTGATAAAAGATACGACAATCTACATGTATTTCACATAAACACGTTTATTTATCTACATTTACAATGTAGATTCAATTAAGATACAGATTTATCTTGACATTGTTTCTAAGAACAATAGAAATGAAGATTATGATGGCAAAAAAAATGTTGACAAGAAAGGTAAATTAATACAGATTTTCCCCTGTATCAGGCCAATCAGTCCAGAACAAGATTGAGTAGATAGATTAATACTGGTTTAACTGAATACTAATTGACTAAATTAAAACAAAATCTGACAGATCATAAAAGATGATTTATTGAAAAACCGTCAAATAAATGTAGACTATATTGGTTATTTGTACCCAAAATTACTCTGATTTATGTCAATTGATTAAAAATCCTGTTCATGGCATATTTTATTAATGTGATGAAAAAAAATAAATTTGAAGCCTCTCCAAATTCATACCCTGGCTCCTTAACAAAACTTTTGGAACTTTATCTTACAAGTTACATTTTACTTTGAAACCAAAGATGCTTATTTATAAAATTCAAGAATAGAGACAAGCTGGTATCTTTGAATAAATGGAAATCAAGTTTTCTGGCAGAGAAAACAGAAGTAGAACATGTGCAATAGAAAGCTTAACTATGACAAATTAACACAAATAGGAAATTCTTTGGCAGATAGCCATAGAAACAGATTGCCTTTGCCATTTAACTGTGCAACTTGTCCTATCATCTGGTTGAATATTTAGTACACTTTATACATCTACCAAGGTTAATTCAGTTGTATGACATTTATGCCCTCTAACAGCAATAGTCAATTTAACATAACCAGAAAAACAATAAGTGTTTTGCTCTGGAAAAATAAGTATTTTACAGAGCCCAGCAAAATTGAAAAGCTTAGAACATCCAGGTGTCTTTAGCCAGAGGAGCTTGCATATTTTTTAAGCAACTTTATTGTATACAAGACAGAGCAGTTGTATGTAAAATACTTAAATAAACATCAGAATAGAATTACTGTTTTTTAATAAACGTTAACTGTTCTTGAGTTATAAAATAACGTATCAATTTACTATGTATAGATGTGATACTTGGCATTAAGGTCTTAAGCACAGGGGTGTCCACCAGTCTTTTGGTCACTCTGAACTGAACACTTGCCTCATTTGGACACCCTATTTTTTAAGAAACTTTGACATGTAGGAGAAACTGTAAATATTGGACAACCAGTTAATTAAAAAGTGAAGCAAAATGCTATTTGATATTTTGCTTTCTGGCTTATTCCTGGCAAAGCCCCTGCTTGGCTCTGTCAATGTGTCAAAAACTAACTGTAAAATTGAAAGAAGTTATCATTTAACATTCACAAATGACTAAATTTCTGCTAATTGAACTGAGATTCCAATAAAGTTTGTAGTTAATTTTTTTTATAAAAGCCAGACATAGAAGTATCTGTATTAGCCCATATGAACATTTTTAATAATCCAAACTCAAGCCGTATTGTTCAGAAAAGTATATTCACTTGTCAAAAGGACGAGCATCAAATGTACAAAAAGTCTTATGTATTATTAATTTTACAGGTCTTGTATATGTTTAAAGTTCAATAATCTGTATGTTAATTACACTTTTTCGCCTTGTGCAGACCGAAGATGTCATTACAATTTTATTACACCGCCTATCTTGTGACAGGACACACAAGTACATCATGTAGGCTGGGATGAACAGGTCAATTACATGTAAATCCTGTTAATGTGTCCATCTCTCCACTGGTTCATGTTTACAAGACATCTGCATCAACAAAAAGTATTAACTTCTGGATCCAGGATAGGTTAATTTGCAGCTTTTTGTTTTTGTTAATATCGCGGGCTGTGTATAATGATGTGCAGCATTATTTTTACTGTCTTGTATATACTTAAGAAAACTTTATCATTGATTGATAAATTAGTGTTTTATGTCACATTCTTTGGTATTCCAGCTTCTCAAGTTTTATTGTCTGTACAGTATAGTTACCGGTATATTAATATAAATATAATTCCCAGATATATGATAATGTGGCATTATACAAACTGTGTTCGTAACTGCATGTCAATCTGAAGATAAAAATTATTTTGTAACATTGCACCTACAACATGTTTACATGTAACTGGTTACATCTGGTTACCGTTGGCAAGGTTACAAGCATTGTACATCAGTTAGCCTGTATAGTTCCAAGATGTTGAACTACAACATATACCTATAAAGATAAAAATAGACCCAGCTGAGGTGGTACATGTAAGTCTGCTACACATAGGAATATATATCCTCAAGGCAGACTTAATTCCCAGGTGGGCATGTATCATATCATATTTCACACACCCAACAATTCCTGTTGAAGCCATAGCCACTGACAAAGTATAAGAGTTCTGAATGGGGAACAATATAAAAGTAAGCATATTACACAGTTCAGATGGTGAGCAACACTCTAGGCAGCTATTGAGTTTTGAGCGTTTAATTGGCCTAAAGTAGAATCTCCTGTAGCATGATGCATTGTGGGAGACGGGAACCAGGCTAGGGATATGGCTGCATGACAGCGTGTACATGTACTTGGAGTCTTGGACTGTGATGTTCCACTTTTTTAAACACAGCCACTGGACTATTTACGGTCGCAATGGACATAAAAAATGTATCACAGCATTCAGATTACAAAACATCATTGGCCAGTAGTTTATTGAACACATAAAAGTCGGTAAATGTAAAAACTTAAAATAACATGGTTAGGACTGCTCAAACTCTGTATAGGTAGGCTACATGATATGATAGATGTTCAGAGATACAGGGCTCTGCATCTACACTCTAGGCTATGCCAATCATGACAAAATGATAGTTTTAACAGGTTTAGGAAACCAGCCTTGGTCTAACAGGAATCAAATAACAGTAATATCAAAAGTCTATTAACTAGAAGTATGCATCTGCCATAAAAGCTAATTGGCTTCGGGGACCGAGCCCCCTGTATCGTGTGACGTAGCAGACAAGAAAATTCAGAAGAATGCAACTTTTAAAATTATGCATTACGGGAAACTTCGGATGTTCTTCGATCATAATGTTGCTTACTAAATGAAACTCATTTACCCAGTGCCTGTTAAATAGGCCATAAACAGCAACTGAATCATCAAATATTAAGCCAGTCATTGAACGAAAATCATTGCTATACACAGTGGTTGATCAGGGAAGAAATTAACCAGAGATTCTAACAACTTAAAACACACGTGTCTGAAATGTTATCACTGTTTCTTGCTGGTCTACAATACCGTGGACATTACTATACGGCAGTTGCATACTTCTAGTTGATACATTTCTGGTAATATACATGTACAAGGCAAACATGGGGCACAAAAATTTGGTAAAATACCACATCACACCCAAGCTTCTAACGGAGGAAAATCTGTTCTGTGCTGTCAATAAGTTAGACAAAGAAATTGTTTCTGTTACTGTTGTTTCACATGTATAACAAATAGCACAAAATTGAATGTGTACCTCATACAAAAGATACCATTTTGCTGTCTGATAGTTAAACAAATGTCTTCTTAATATATGTCGCACCAATCATTTGTAAATAAAGACACCTAGTATGAAACTGTGTGCTGCATGCAACTATAAAGGATCATTTCCAATCCCTTTGTTCAATAGACTTTAAGTGTAAAAAAGTACCTTACTAGAATGGAACTGGTACTTGAACTTGCTTACAGAAGTGTTTACAGTGCCAATATCAGAATTTGGCAGTCAAGAGGAAAACTCTTGAATACATCAAAATGTATATACTATTACATGTAGGTCAATGCTAGTTTTCTACTTCACTGCCACAAGGGCCTCTTTGAGATAATGTTTGACACTCCTGTGACTGGAAAACATAAAATGTGTATCCATAAAACATAAGCCAATGATCCCAATCAAACTAACAGAAAGCATCCAAATGACATTATTGTCAATTTAATCACAGAGGTTGATAGACATGGCCTAAACTATAAATAAACCCCTAGATTGTTTGTTTGTTTGTTTGTTTGATTGGGGTTGAATGTCGTACTCAAAAGTATTTAACTCATATATTGTCCACTTCTAACTGATCTTTGCTTAAATTACATTTAGGAAACCTTGTTAGGAAAGCACCCCAGTGATTGGGGAAGCCATATTCTGTGGCTCACAAATATACCTGATGGTTGACAGAACAAACTCAATCCCTAAATGCTACATTGTGGTAGAATAAGTAAGGCCACAAGCTACCCACTAAGCCATGGCGTAGGTTATAAACTTCTAGAGAAAAGATTCTAAACAGATCTTAATCATGAGTTGTGGGTGATTTACAGTGTCAAGAGAAGATAATGACGATGTACATGGTCGAGAAAATATGTGATAATTAAGTAGAAAAACAATATATTTGACACGACAATTGCTCAACCTGCAAACTGGTATATATATATATACATATTTTTAACACTGAATGATATAAGTTACACTGAAGTACATTAACAGAAACTACTAGAAGCTAAAAACTTCCCTGACATTTTTAACACTACTTGTGTATGCGCAAAGTATTATTGCAGTCTAGATAAACTAGCATGGTTCTTAAAGAATTAACAAGGTAAGTGCATATGTTATTTGCTCAAGCATAAACCAATTGATGTATTTACCATGCAGAGAATTTCTAACTGGCATTGAACTGGACCTTGAAGAACCGATTAAGTCGGAGTACTGAAAGCTATATTGCAGAACTTTGGCAAAGAAAAGAAATTGTTGGTTTAAACATATCTTCTTATCAGCAAAACAAACATAATATTTTTGAGTCCTTGAACACAAAACTTTATTTGTAGTAGGTAAGACATTTTGCGAGGAAAACCAAACAAGAGTAAGTAACCGTCATTGTTCGAACAGATGGATCAGACAGGGTTGGCACAGTTCTGCTAACTCCAGTATTATAAGCTTATTCACATATTGCACTGTTTGAGTCAGTTGGAATTTTTCAGCAGTATGTTTAACTTAACTTCAGAAATTTATATTTTGTAAAGAGCCCACCCAAGGTAACAAATAGGCAAAACCACCCTATATGGACTGCAGTTTAACACATCCAATAGCCTCTCTGAAATGATTAAATACAATCACAAAAATATGCACTAGTGTAAGCTACATCGTAAAGTCATAAAATCATAAAATTTAAATAATTTTCAGATTCAAAATGAGACAAAATGGAATCAAAAGAAGCTGTTGTTCAATCAGACTTTGCTTTGTAAACTGATCCCTTTGAGCATGGACCAAAACAATCAACAAATCAGTTGTTGTTGAAGTGTAATGGGGTTCAGGTGAAGTTTAACTGGTACAAACCCTACTTACATGTACCTGAAGTCTGACAAAATGTTTGTAATGTTTGACATTACAAGTGTTAGAGACTGCTATATTTAGCACAAGACAGTACATTTTCCACAAGCAATTTTAGTGCACTGGTAAACTGTGTGAAAGGAAATTAGCTTGTCTTGGAAAATAGGCACACAAGGCAAGACAAATAAAAACATGTTAGATCCCTGTCCCTGTTGATCAGAGGTTGCTTCCTGAAAGCAGTAAGTGTTTAGTCAAAAGAATAAAACTTTTGGGAAGTTTTGTTAGATGTGATTTGTAATTGAAGTTATACTTGGTCATTATCATTTATTTGACCATGGAGAACCAACCAACCAACCAACAAGTTACTAACAGGTCCTCAACTTTCAGATGCTTTTGGGTGTAGTTTACGCAGAGATTCAACTAATTGTTTGTTTGTTTGAGTGGGGTTAAACACCATACTTGAGGTTATTTCACTCACATGACGGCGTGCCAGGCTAATGGGTGAAGGAAACCATTCCCAACACCTCTGCCAAAAAACGAAAACATCACAGGACAAATACAGGACACTCACAGTACAAAACAAAGACATCACAAACATATCGGCCTTCTGTTCCTCTTTAGCTCAGAAAGCACCAGCGAAACAGGAATTTCTCTCCAACCACTGACAGATTGAATTTAATATATATTTTAAAGATCATTTACATTCAATTGAAATCAATTACAGGACATGTTCAGTACCTGAGAATTTATTTGTGTACGATCCAGTCTTAGATTTTTCTTGAATTTATATTTATATCAAAGATAAATGAATTTGTAAAACATCAAAAGAATTTATTACATGAAACTTATACAAGTTGGTATAAAGCTCAGTTGTCTATGAATACTAAACTTTATCAAGAGAAACCGTTACAAAAGGAATACACTAAAGCAATTTGCTCTAATTCAAAATCTGACAATCATGAGTAAACATAGAGAATAATACATTATTCACAGTGTAATAACTTGGTACTGCTTAGACTATATGTCCCTGGGACCCCCATATAAACCTTGTAGAATGAACAGGGTAAATTGATAAATTCCTCACATTGTAGGGCATACTTGAAGCATCATATCATTAGATAAACATGTAGTGTTAATATACTGCCTAAGAACACATTGATTACTGTCCTTGACCCATGAAATGAGTGCTAATCTGTCAAACAGATTATTGAATGATGTTTTCAGAGAAGTAAAATGGAGAAAATTCAGGGAAAATATTTAAAACAGGAGCCTCAAAGGTCTGATATGTTAACAAATTTATTTATATTCAGATGCATTTTAAATTTGCTGTCATTAAAATAAAGCAACCATTTACATGTAGGCCTACCTATT
This sequence comes from Mopalia ciliata, assembly GCA_034783835.1. Classification (NCBI taxonomy): domain Eukaryota; kingdom Metazoa; phylum Mollusca; class Polyplacophora; order Chitonida; family Mopaliidae; genus Mopalia; species Mopalia ciliata. Next base: position 10,681 of record JAVFBW010149830.1, read on the forward strand.
TCACAAACATGTCCATCTAATAATTGGCCATTCAACGTAGAATTAAATTCTGCAGTGATGCACTAGATATATGTATAGATAAGGTAGTTTGTTTCTTTGATTGCGGTTTAACGTCGTGCGCAAGGGTATTTCATTTAAAATATTACATATATATATATATATATATATATATAACAACGGATTGCCAATTCACTGTTCCTTGCCCAATTATGGTGGAAAACCTCGGGGCCCCCCTGTGAACGGTACATAGAGGAAGGATTAATAAGCTCATATGCTAACCACTAAGCCATGGCCACTGGTCCTGTATAACGGTAGATTTATAAGATGATCAATCATCATGTTTAATCAATAAGTTAAAGCACAAATGTAGTTGAAATATTACAAAAAAATGTAGTAGTTATTTGAACACCTGTGTCTATCAAGTTGAACTACATAAGTAACTTATGTTTACATCCATTAAACATACAGGGGACTTGCATAAGTTTTTGAAGTGACAGGGAGATCTCAGTATGACATGAAAGTATGTAACTACATGTAAACATACATGTATATTGCTGAAGTTAAACACACCTGAAAATTCGTTAGAAACCTTTTTAAGTTTACCTGGATGTTCCTGACACTGATCATATTGATAGCACCACAGACTGAGTCTATTCAAATTAAAAGGGCCTTCCAAGAAGTCTGAATACGTTAGGCGGTGAGTCATGCACGTTCCTGGCCTCAAGCCCAGCAAGGAAACAAAAATACTGTATAACCCAGATGAAAGCATCTAAATTTGGCATACATGTTCTTTCGATATTCACGTTCAATAGTATGCCCTAAATAATGAATTGCAAAACTTGTATGTGTCTGAAGCACTGCTATCAGGCTGAATATAGTAAGAATATTTATTCGTGTGTCCAGGAATTAAATTGATAAAATGATATGAAATGTATGTTTGGAAACTACACATATACTTCAGCATTTTTTGGTTTGTTTTGCACTACCCTTTTAGCCCAGAAATTCTGTAGTCAAATGACACCTGTGGTCTTGCAAGGAGTTAAAGACAATTCACCCTCCTGTTTTGCCATCCAGGAAATGAATATTATGGTTAAGTAGGTCCAAGGAAAGTTGTCTTACCTTGGTAAATGATGGATGGAAATGTCTGGCCTGAGGAGATATGCGCCTTCTGCTCCTGTAACAAAACAGAAAAAATAAATTTAACTTTCATGTAAACAAGTCTAGAATCACAATAGCTGCAACATTAAGCTCTTCTTTACTGGGCAGGGGTTATTTAGAATGTTAGCTGATATTTAAGTAGTTTAGCATCATATTAAGCTGCATTCCAAATTTGAACTCTCTATTTTAAGCGGTTTGGCTCCTATACTGTTCATGTGGTCATGTCAAAAAAAGTAACAAATCCGGACATATTTTTTGCCATGGAAACCCGAAATTTGTTCGGAATTGTCCCATTTTCAATACAAGTGTAGTTTAGCATCAAATAAAGCTGGATTCAAAAGTTTTTCTCGTTATTCAATGAGGGAGCGGGTGGGCCATGGCCCTGCAGAATACTCCCTTGGCTCCTCGGTCGATCTTAAGAGGCGAGAAAAGAGGTTGCTTTCTGTTGCCCTGGTGTTCGCAGAGCTAAAGGGTAACGGGAAGCAGATT
>JAVFBW010149841.1:0-12326 GCA_034783835.1 Mopalia ciliata
GTAAAACTTTTTGCATTAAAGCCATACTCCGGGCAGCAATAAAATGCATATAGGTAAAACGGGCATCATTTCTTGTGTTCAATTATGCTCTCTAATTTTCTCTTCGAGCATATATTTTATAATAGGATCTTAAATAATGGGTAATGCACAAACTAGTCAAATTTATCCACGCGGCAATGTCCAGGTACTTTTATCATTAAACAGAAGAGCTCCACAAATATTGACCAATCAACTATCTTTCATTTCAAAATAGGCGCCTACGTCACGAGAACTGTAGAGTCGACTGTTTAAACCTTTGACAGTTGACATCAATGACCTATATTGGTAATTGATTCACAAATGTTATTAACCCGTAACACACAAGTGTTAGTCGCGTGACGTCATGGTCAAGGTTGACCAAGCCCAAAATGCCATCTGCCAGTAGTCGTTTGAAGGTATATATCTGTAACCCTAGGATTATTTTATAAAATAAAGAAACGATAAGTCTATGCCATATTTAAGTAACCTTTAATGGTAACCTTTCAAGGTATATGGGAGTTATTGCAGCCCGGAGTAATCTTTTAACAAAATTATGAAAAGAAGATTTCACAAAAGTAAAAAACAGAAAAAGTCAAAATGTTACCCCTGATGAGCCGTAGAGTCCTTAAACGGCGACCAGCTTTTGGCACACGATTTCACCCCAAAGAGTCCTAATAAAGGTAACAAGTCTCATGAAATAGTTACATAAACCACATAAACAACCGTTCATATTCGTTTGTGTTTAATTCTTGTATCAAGCGAAGAATCTGTCTCTCCAATCCATTGTACCACATTAAACGCCTACAAGGATGACTCCATTCCAAGATTCCATCGAGTTATAACATGGTAGTTTTTCTTATGGGAAGAGAAAAAATATGAATTAAATTTCCTTACTGTTTTGTTTTTCTCTCAACATCAGATCCATCATTCTTCAAAGCTGTCAATAATTTACAGTTGATTTACAGTGATTACAAACATATTTAAAAAGGTTGTGGCCTTTACCGGAGGCTTAATAAATTTGACTCGCCTTTTCTTTCGACAAAGTCTTGTGTTGTACCAGCGACATCTAATCAACTCCTTATTATTCGTTATCACCTTTCGATGGTGTAATTTTAATTGTCGATCTTTGCTGTTTTTCCAGACAGGACAGTATTAAAGGCACTGATCATCCTATATCGTTTACTCTCCGGCCATTTTACAGGGTCTTTCTCGCACAGCCTATCCACCAACTCCTGCACTTCTCGAGCTGTACACTTTCTTGGACGAACTAACGTGTGCTTCGGGATCTCGTGCAGAACAACGGGATTTATTCCCTTGGACTCCGCCGGAAATCTATCTGGGTTAAAATCTGTAAGACGGTCAACAATCTCCTCAATTTCAAGTTGGCTGTACTTCTTCTTGTATATAATCGGCGTTATGAACTTTAGTTGATAGCCTTTGGATTCTGGAACTTTCTCTGGGTCATATGTTGACAGTCTATCCACGATATCTTGGACATCTTGCGTGGAGTACTTTTGGCTGGAAGGCCTGCGATTATTAGTTGAATGTGCCAACAATGGGAAAACATCTTTCGATTCGGCCGGTTGTTTGACAGGATCGTATTGGCTGAGACGGTTCGTGATGTCCTGAACGCTCCTGTTGAAAGGCCATCTGTGACCGGTAAATATTTTTATACTCTGACGCTGCTGGTAGAGTATGTCCTTTGCGGAGTCGATCTTTTGGAGTGAATTGGCGGATGTTTGATAGCTGCGCCTTGCTGAATTCCTGCTACAGACTGGACTGTCAATACTAGGTAAAACTGAGTTCAGACAATGGTTAAAACGATTAGAGCTCCAAGCCAGAGGTGGGACATTGCTAGCATGGAATGACGTCATTCTTCCTCAGAACCGGCTCAGAACTTATCACAAGAAATACGTTTGGTATGGTAATTAAGGACTCAATTTTAGGTAACTTTCGTCGGCACATACAATGACAATAACAATTATTCTTTCAAAAACTGGTGAAATATTTCTGGTGTAGATCAATTGACAGGTATGTAGCTATATAGAACCTGCCCGATATAACACACGCAGGTACATTCTGTGACACCTAAAACAACTTCAATACGCTATGAGGGTGACGAAATCACTGAAACATTGAGACACTTAGCTTAATCTCCTAGGCGCTAGTTACAGCCTAACAACATGCAACCATAAGCTTTAAATGAAGCTTAATAGTAAGCAGGCCTGTGCTGTAATCTGTTGTGGTATAACCTTAAAATCAGACCCCCAACATTTTTGGAGGTAACCTAACATTTGCAATTCCCGCTGGTGTGCTATTTTTTAAATACATAAATGTGCCTTTGTGTAAAATAAAGAAAAATTGTTTTAAATTACAAGCATCATTGACTATCGGATGACAAAATTTATCAAAATGCAAATTTAAATGAAGACTATACTTTGGGAAACATATAAATCAGTCCTTCCAAACTAATATAAGTTTGCATTCTGAATTTTTTTCCCTCAGTTATAAGAACACGTTCACTTCTTCCTGGCAACTTGTATGGGGCCAATCTAATAAAAGTAGATCATGTCACCAGCATTACCCTTTTGTTGGGCTATGAAGCCATCTTTCTCTCTGGAGGAAAGATGAGACAAAACTATTCAGATTACTCACAAGGCATTTTTCTGTAAATTCATTCTTACACAAAATTTCCAAACATGGAGACGGCAATTGTGAGGCCTGGGTGTTTAGTGTTAGATTCTATCGGAGAGTATCTGATAAACTCTAGTCGGTACAATGCACAGAGACTCACAATGTCCAGTAACCTTTCGTCTGTTGGATTAACATCCTCAGAGAAAAACGCAGACAGGTATTTTTGATACTCCTTAGTTTTGTCAGGCACACAAAAGTTTGTACCTATTAATTGACTAAAACACAAAAAAAATAAAAATAAAAATCAGAATGCCTATATGCCTGATTGTATTAAGTAAAAATGAATAAAGATATTGCGTGCATAGACAACCACAATACGGAGGCTGCATGCGCCATCCAAATTAAACAACTAACTGTGCAACAGCGCAGGCATGATACGTGCATATTAGCAAACTAAACTATAAATTTACACTATGTGTTTGATGCCATTCATTCCTAATAGTACAATAGACGAATCTCCTGTGCAGGAGGTATGTGTCAATTATGTGTGCTCTGACATAGAAAAGCTGATGGAACGAAGTTTTAAAACATTTTAAGCTATTATTTAAGAACAAACGGATAACTAATTAAAATAATATCTGTAATATTAATGTATGACAATGAAAATTGTTTTTAGCACCAAAATCAAACGGATTATGATTGAAGCATTATAAATACCGACTTCTATATTCTCTGCGCAACGCTAAACCCACAGAGACTTGCATCTAGCCAGTAAACATTCGTTTTTTAGCCTTCCAGAATTGTGAACATATCCGTTGCCTACTTCCGTGTTCTTTTGTAAACTAAGCATAGATGCCGTTGCTGCGGTCAAAAGTTTGTCATAGGGGTATCCCACCGTTTCTCTGCCCCTGGCCATTTTTTGTAACTTAGAAATTAACCAGGGCGCTTGCGCAGTTGAGGCGGTTTCTGTTTTATGATACATGACTGCGTTGGAGACGCGGCCATTCACCCAAGGTAATATTGCAAGTAAGTGGGAGATTCAATAAGCCATGTAAAACTTTCGAGTGCGCATGTCACATACGGGTCTCAAAGAAGATATACACAACACGTGGTAATGCTTTTGCAATGACGTGGGGCTTCGTTTTGATATTTCTGGGCATATTTCCACATATAATTAAATATTTACGGTTCTAATGAACAATTATAATTAATAACATTAAAAATAAAGACAAAGATCTCTGATCGTCTGACATTTTTGTCCTTACAGAATTATATACAGGCATAGGGTGGACTATAAACATGTTTAATCCGATTATTTCTGCTCGCTTGTTTAAATAGCAGCCTTTGAACGCTGTTTTTTGTCATATTGTGTGGCTTGGCAGAACCTATAAATGCCTTGCTATGTAGAAATTGAAGCACTATATGAGTGGCTGACCCAATGGATACACATATGTGCCAAGGATTAATCCAAAGCCAATTTCAGTAATACAAATTCGGCTAGTTATTTATGGCTTGGTTAACTTTTTACAGGGGAATTAAAAGTCTTAACTAATAGTTTGGGGATTTTGTTCACATATCTGTTTGATGATTATTATTATATTAGTAATTATTTTTAAAGCAGATTTGTAGAGGGCTAATATGTATAAATCAGGACAAACTAAAGGGCTGCAGCCAGTCTCCAAACAACAGAATATAAGTATTAAGTTAATAATTTGGTGGACAGATTTCCCCTGTTTGGTTACATTTTCTTCTCCATGAAATAGATCTTTATGCTTCAATAATTGTCTTCACAATTGTTATTTTTACAAATGTGTTATTTTTAAAGTACATGTATGCATGCATATCATCCGCAACACTTTTATTTACTGCAACCTTTCTATAGAACAAATATTTTCCTTTTATTCCGTAAGATCTATACTGGACCCAGGGAGTGGAACAAATTATCAACCTCTCTACGCCCAATTACGTCAACATCTTTATTTCAATCAAAACTGAAAACAGCCTTATTAGTATAGCTTTAATCTTGTGTTACATATCTATAATGTTGTACAACATGTGTAATGTCCTTGTAACTGTATTGTTCCATTTGTAAATAACACCATGTCACTTATATAAAACCTTTTCACGGGATAAAACAAGCTGTCTGAGCTTTATTCCCGTTGATGTTTTTTTTTTCTCCATACATTAGTAAATAAAATATCCAATCCAATCCAATCCAATTAAATTGAAAAAAAAAAAAAAAAAAAAGATGAGTAAAATTAGTATTTTTTGTTATTTTCCTGTACATATTTTTTATCAATTAGTTTTCACATATTTGTATAAATTTAATTAAAAATTGAAAAAAAAATCCCTTTTATTTCTCTCTTATTTAGTTGCCTGTCACCTAGATTGAATACTTATTTTATTGAGAAAAAAAACCCACGAATTTGGAGCGTTCCACCATCGTGCGAGGCTGAATTTATTGTGATACATTGCTTAAGCTGATTTCTCCGAAGCAAGTAAGCCTCGATAGGGTAAATGAAGTAGTTAGTTTGTTTGGATGGGGGCACTGGAATCCAGTCTATGCCAAGATAGCCCGTCGGCGTAGCGTATTGACATTTCGATACGTTAATTAAGGTAGAATCATTTGGTATGCAATTATATTCACTATAACTACTTTAACAGCCGTTTTTAGTTACTGTGGCTTAAGGTTGAGCTCCAGCGGGTGGCCTCGTGGCAAAATAGTAATGGCCCGGGATTATCCCAATGTTCCCAGTCCGCTTTTAATAGGTAGATGGCACTTGATGGTTACAAAATGGCGTATACTAAAATATTAGACGACTAGCCGAGGCTGTTCGTACTGCGTCATCTGATTGGAGCCTACAGTTTAAACGCATCCAATGAAAGGCGTCGCTGAATAGCCTTGTTTGTTGTACACCATCGTGCAGCAAGGGTTGTAAAGGGAGAAAAGTTAGGTATAAAACTCTTGGCCAGTGACGATTGTTTATAGCACACTGCTTTATAACTTTTACCTTTATCCCATAGCAAGCCTGTTTCTGTATTCATTTCCCAGCAAGCCATCTTATCATTTTGTGACAAACTGTAAACCTACATGTTATGGTGATCATTTGACTCTTTGTCATTTCTGTATTATTCCTTTGAAATACGCACATAATGCGTTTCGTACACACGTTGAAAGACAAGGCATAATATATATTGGAGCACGTTTAATGCCATTGAAAAAGAGTAGTGCTGTGAGGAGTGTTTGCTACAGCATGTGATCACATGTTTCAGGAGTGCATAACTCTAGATGGAGAGAAGCTAGTGGAGACGCAGATTGGACCCTATACATCTAATAACGTTAGAGACATAATTGGGTGGAAGTTAGTCTATATATGTCAAAATTTAGTTTTTTGGTCATTTTATTGGCGTCTCTATTCCTTTGAATGATGTGCTCCAATACTTGATCAATATATTGTCTTCCAAAATTTATATTTGAACATAAAGTCATGACTTACATGCAGTTTGATGCATTTATTTTTATTACTTATTTATTGATTTTCCCTCATCTCTTCAATTTATTTGTTCACAGAACAGGACACCCGTGAATCAACCATGTGAACATGCGCACATAAAACTAGACTATGACGCTACACGTACAACATACATGACAATACATACATCAGACTAGCCAGCGTATGGACTTAATCTGTAGTCAAGTTTCTGTGAGGTGGATTGTGTAACTGTGCATGGGTACTCTCCTGTGTGGGACCAAACAATATATATATACATGTAAGTATTATGTTGTCAGACAGAAGTATGGATGTTGCTGTCAGACTTAGCATGTAATCTTGTATGTTTTGAAGGATATCAATTTGTTTTTATTAATGTACGCGGATGACACTGTTGTGTTTGCAGATAGTCCAGGTGAATTAGCCTCTTTTCATACTGCAATGAGTGGGGCCTCCAAATGAACGAGGACAAAACCAAGGTAGTTGTTTTCCGAAAGGGATGGAAATGTCCCGAAGTTCAATTCACTCTCAACCAGATAGCGTTAGAAATACTAAACTCATCTTTCTGTGAATGGAATTCAGCTATAATGGTAACTCTAAATCTGTCCAATCACGGCTGGCCAAGCAAGACAAAAGGGCAATGTATGGATTGTTGAATAAACTATAAAACTATGACTTTAATATTCTCACTAAATTGTCTTTTTGATACGTATTATCTAGTATATTGAATTACGGGTGTGAAGCATGGGATTTCCACGATGCTCTTGAAACTCAGAACGAAATAAAGTTAATTTGATTGCACTCACTCGTCTTGTCTTTTTCTGTCGTCATCCACCACGTCATATTGCTGACGATACTGATAGTATGAAGTCTCGAGCACATCACGGTTCAGACACACTGCCTCGAAATCCGGATGTTTAATAATGCAGTTACATTCTTTGTTACTTTCTTTACATATGTCTCTCATCTGTGGTATTTCGTGACAGCACTAGAATTCTCGCCGAGTTGTCATGGGCCGGCAATTATTGCACTATCACGTGTAATAAAAATATGAATATAACTCAACAAGTATTGATAGAACGTTACGCATCGGCAAGGATGTACATATATGACCATACAAAACTTCTGAAAAGCCGCTTTATGATAATTTTCTCCAAAACTCCCCATAATGCAAAAACTATGCGTTGCACCCCTGTATTGATATTGTTTTCATTTAGAAATGGCTTACCAAAGTCTCACTTGGAATCAGAAATAGAATCAACTAATGTTTTCGTCCCAGCTGGTGGCCGTCAGATACAATGGAATACTGAATGAAAGGGTATATGGGAGACGCATGTGTTGTTAGTATTTCCCAATCGTCTGACTTCCCATTATGTGGTTGTATATTGCCTGGTTTCAGTAACTTGTATTAACTATACAAATATTGTAAATTCCTGGTGGATGGTATGTGGCGACATATCCATGGTGAATATTGAACCAGTTTTTTTAATCAACAAATGTTTGTTTTGTCAAATTTTTGTTGTGCTTATATCCTTTCTTTTATTTAGTCTGTATACAGATTATAGCTAAATTCTGAGTTACAATAATGTCATCAGAATGGTATGAATGACGCTTAAAGTTTATTTATTTATTTGTTAGGCCCATTATGTGAAACCAGGAAACATGATTTAAACTTTATTATGACTACCACTGAGGAGTTTAACATAGTAAAGTATAGTAACAACGAAATGAATTCATTATCTTTCTTCGGAGTTGTTACTATACTTTACTATGATTTCAACTGTTGGCTTGAATAGTAACCGCGCTTCATCAAGGCACGCCATTGACCCCGTTATCATGTATTCCATATCGCATATATTATGTATTTTGTGTACAATTTGTAAATGGTTGGGCACTGTTGACCTAACCAAGAATCGGCTGTGTTCTGTGGTTGGGTTGTCAGTTATTCAAGTTATCTCAATAGTCTGGTGTTTACGGGCTAGAGTTGACTGCGTGAGTTCGACTTCTATCGCAGTCTAACGGACTCTGCAAAACAAATCGCCTATTCCTTAGGATAAGTTCATAGCCACCGAATCTGTTATGAATACAATTTATATTTCGGTCCATGTTTGCCAACAATATTGTTAAATAAGAAACTGACTAACCACTCCGTGTTATTTAGGCGACTGTTTTCGTCATCCTCGGCACTGTGAGAGCAGCCAGCGCACGGCTAGTCTGTCTCGCTATCGCTTGCAAATGGTTCAAACTGATACGATTTTTCAGCATCCGAACGCTTACAATTTCCGCAATATCAACATCATTCTTATCTTCTGATGTGTAGGTATCTGTGAATGAATCAGATATGGCTTCGTTGTGCCTGAAAGAAAATGCTGCCATGTCTCGATGAGGAAAAGTCTTATGCACTACTAGGCTAAAGCATGGCTAACTGCTAGGCCAGGCTGACAGGACTTCACGACGTGACGTCACCCAAGCATATATCGGAGTATCCGCGGGCAGGCTTATCTGGTTATTTTAGTGCCTTGTGTGGGGGAAAGTCGACAATATTTCGTTGTGTCAAATATATATTACTTTTGAACAGGGTATAAAGATTATGTTTAGGGCATAGAATGTTGAATAATAATACCACTGCGGAGCTCCTTTAAAGGGTGTTACACAAAGCAGGCGGATACCGACAGACCATATATACCATTACCTCGAGGAAGTGAGGCAGCCACAATTGGCATTTTGGGCCTAAATTGGTGGCGATAATTGACACTTATATATTACAATAGGATTGTTTTACTGTTATTTTAATTAATAATCACTTAGATATTTTTAGAATGAGTAAACCAATAAAAAAAAATCAAGTATGGGACTGTAATGTATCGTTAAGCGGGGGAAAAAACAAGTGAACATATATACCTAAAGCAGTTGAAATAACCAGACTCTAGAACCTCATTCAGGATGCCAAGCGCCTCTGCTATTTTTTTTTTTTAACTGTTTATTGTTCATTACTCTGATACGAAATATTAAGAAATCAGCATTGAAACTTCAACCATATATAAATGCGTAAATTAACTTAAAACAATGAAATTTGTGACACTTTTGTAACAATAAACATATAAAAATAATATAAAATTTAATTGTAATAAACAACAAAAGGGTAATATTATTACAGTAAATTTGTCAACTGTTGATTAAGTTCTTTCGTCTGCTTGGAACTGAATCAGGTTTGTAATGGGAAGTTAACGATTTGTTGACTATTAAAGAAATTGAAAATGATGCTAGGGCTGGGCAATGCAGACAGCAAGTTTTTTTTATTCAACTAAAGTTTATATCCAGATAGTCCAACAACAACCGAGCCAACTGTAAATCTTTCAGGAAATTAAAAAAATATTTGGAATCAATATGTTATGAATTAGCTAGTTTAATCTGAAAAACCAAAAATACACCTTCAAAAGACATGACCCCCAGCAAAACAGCTGGCTTGGCATGATACCGTTTCTAATAGTACAGTTATGTGCTACTAAATATAAATATGCGGTACCATGGCAATATAGATGGTACAATAACTAGAGCACAGCTTGGTTCAGACTGACACAAGACAGACACGACTGAAGGCGAGTGCACGAACTCCTCATGTCTGGGTAAAATTTATTTTCATGATGGCGTCTAAAGCTGTGCTCGTAGCTTGTCTTGTTGTGTCGCTGACAGAGAAGAGTTTTCAAACCGTTAGTTCATCTTCAAACACAAGCGAGCTGACCAGTATTTTGGCCAACTTGCAACAAAGTCTTTCTTCGTCCTCTTGTGATTCCCTCAGTCTGTTGACGCAGGTTCTTGTCCGTGAGATAGAAGCCCGTGTGGAACAAAGGTCTCAGCTTGAAAGTAGGATTACAGAGCTGCAAAATCAGATTAACAACAGTATAGCAGGTAGGCTGGTTTCCTTCAAATATGTGCTTTTTTAGACGTCTTTTACATTTTGTAGAATTCGCTGTCCTTATTATGTAACTATTTTACAAATAATGTAGAGGACTGCTGACCGTATGGCAATTTATGGGCTGGTCGGTCACCAACAAAAAATTATAAGATTTGAAGCGAAACATTTGGCGCCTCCGACAGGACGATTGCGTTGAGCACGTATATAGCTGCGTAGAAAATAAATGTTCTTCACGAAACATGTCAGTCGAATGGATATCTCTCGCAATAATTTATATCCAATATGACGACGCTCTTGTGTCCTTAATTGTCAATAAGCGCATTCGAATGGATGTTTTCGTTAACACGGTGGCGGCTCAAGGTGACTTGTTAACCCTATCCTAAAACTAAGAACTCCCGTTTTGTCTTACATGGATGACGGAAATGCCCACAATTGTAAACAACATTGGAAAGAGTGGCTATGAGAAGCACGTATGGTTGAACCAGGGATAGCCCAGATAAAAAAATGCATTTTTAGGTATCAACATTATAGGCCTACTACCCCCCTCTCCCCCCCCCCCCCCTCCCCCCCCGACATCGCCGATGCAAACACGGTGGGCACATGGAGCTCAAATTTATACGTGCTATTTAGACATATTACCAACATCAAAAGAGATCCTCTTCTAGCTGAGCGAAGGGGTTAACTTTGTTGAGCAATGGCGCCCAAATCTCGACCGAAAACTCATTAGATTTTGTACATTATTGCATGTGTTGATCCTTTAAAGATTTGTTATTGATCATTTCTTTTAGCATATTCCACAAAAAAAAATTGAGGGTGATGAAAATCTTAAATTTTTCCTTTCAACGTCGGGTGAACTTAGTTTTGACTCTCATTTAACGAAATATCTCATTTAACGAAAATTTGTTTAGATATACAATGTAAAATACAAATATGATATAACGGAGTTCAATACAGATTTATAATAAAGTACTTTTTGTTTCCTTTATCTAGAATGTTTTGTCACCAAACTATGACTATAAGTTAGTATCCAAAACTACTACCGGTACGTTATTATATAATTTTAAAGACTTTTAGTGGGTTGTTGTAAATACATCTGGGCTATTCCATGTTATTGTTTGGCTGAACGGGCCTGCAACCCTCGGGTCTATCTCTTATGATTTAGATTATTGTTTCAGTTGAGAAAGACAAAGGCATGAGGATTGAGAGCTTGATCCATATCATCTCCTCTCAACTCAACTACCAGCATCTCACTGCAACTGAGTTCACCCGATTCAGTTGACACGTTCGCTCTGGCGACTGGGTACAGTTGCAGTTGGGCAAGTTATATTTTTGATGCAAGGCTGCGATCGATCAAAGCAAAACACATCCCTTTAGAATCACATGACCACTAAAATGGCTCTTCTTGAAAGGAGCAAAGATACACAGATTTGAATGTAGAACTTTTGCGTGTTTGGTGGGGCGAGTAAATATTTATCAAATAGGGACACTTCTTGTTAGGCGCTGTTTAAAATACAATATTCAATTTGCTCAAAAAGGGTATTTTTATGAGTGCGCCACATGATAATCAAAAAAACCATAAGACCGCATTATAGCTGCAGACAGCATGCGCACATATTCTTAGTTACACTTGATCGCAGTCCACATGTCTGTTCCTAACCTGTTCTGTGATGATCAGTAGGAGTGAAAAGCAAGAGTTTTGTAAAACGTCGACGTGTTCGTGACAAAAACGTCGACTGTGTCTAGTTGTCCGCAGTTTCAGTGGATTGCATGTTCAAATGCCCTTAGCTTAAGTGTGAAGAAATAATAAATCAACTGCTTGAGAAATATTTTAGGATAGAGAAGGTACAAGGTATAACTCTTATGATTTTGAGCTGATATTCTTCAAATACCTTTTTAAACAAGTCTCAGAGATCTATATAGCATAAAGAATAGAAACGTTTCTGGCCTAAAATAGTCAGGAAAATGTAGAGTATACGATTGAGTTCAAAATGTTCAGGAGAACTATGTGTCGAATGGCCAACTCCTGTCAACCGTGCATTGTTGTCTTCATATCATGGTAAACCACAATTTATTTCGTTATAGTAGCGCTGAAGGGTGGAATTATTGGGTGTCTAGTGTGAGAAAGCACAGTGAAGGGTTACTCAAAGCGGCGTTAAGGACTCTACCGCTAGTCAAGGGTAAAATTTTGACTTTTTTTTTTTTTTTTGCCTTTCTGAAATCTTCTTTTCATAATCTTGATAATGCAAAAAGTTTGACCAAAAAATGTA
>JAVFBW010149852.1:0-12326 GCA_034783835.1 Mopalia ciliata
GGAAGCAGATTTGTTTGTGATGTTCTGTATTTGTGCCCGTCGTCATATAAGTGAAATACCCTTGAGTACGACGTTAAGCACCAATCAAACAAACAAACAAAACTAGTGTATTCTGGAGGGAGCTTTCTGTTGCCCTGGTGCTGATCTGTTAGAGATGTGTTAGTATTTTGTTCGGAGTTTGTCCTATCTTGTGACGAGTAGTGTCCGGGCAGTTCCCTTTACCTATTGGGCTGATGCACTATCATATAAGTGAAATAACCTTAAGTACTGTGTTAAACTCAAACCCAATGTAACAATAAGAAGCGTAACTCCTGTTGTGTCGTCATTTTGTCTGTCTTGCGATTGTCCTGTATTAAGAAATGGGCTTTTTTTGTGGAAATTTCTATGGTTATTTGTGTGTCAAGATTAGTCCACCATAAATGTACAATAATTTAACAAATATATATATGTACCACTCACGGGTTAAGTCTGTATGTCCATTTCAAGTATTTGAATTGGGTCCTGTATTTAAGCAGAAATCAGTGTGAAATGTACATTCCGTTATCATATAATACCCTTGAGTGGGACATCAAAACCATCTAGTATTCTGTGCACTCGGGGGGCTGTTTGAGTACAATGTATAAGTGAAATACTTCGAGAGACTTTCACATCTTATTTCACTATTCTGATAATGGAGTAATTCTATTGCCATAGTGCTGTCAATTAATGTTTGTATTTTAAGCTTAAACATGGCACTGGCATGATTTATACTGTACAAAGCTATATGCAAAGGATGACATCAGAAAATAAGCTGTTAAATTAAAACAAATAAAATTTTGATGTGTTTTGCATTGTTGTAAAATTTATCCCTGTCCGTCATCAGCACGAGACATTCAGACTAGTAAGTGGTACAGATTCTGTCAGACATGTGGTTATTACCAAGAAGCCCCTTCCCTGGACTGGTACAACTTTGCAACTGTCATAACTGGGTACATTTGATTCAAATGATCATTAACTTTTTATAATTCAGTCAATTATCAATTGTGATAACATACAATTTACTTGCTATGGAAAATGAGCTTATGTCAACTGATCTGTTAGAACTGTGTTTTAAATAGATTTGGATGCCTTGTTTACTGATCGGTAGCTAAGTTCACAAAATATCCATGCTTTCACTGGTGGGCTGTGACTGCTGGGTTTATCAATTACTAATTTAGCAAGCTGCTGATCAGTGTATTTTCTGGGATTTTTTCCACTGCTGTGTAATGTCAATCAAAGCCCAAATCTGTCCCTCATCATCCTTTCAACCAATGAGAAATCAGTTGGCTGATGGGCCATTCTGGTCACCTGGGGTTGATGTGTTGGTCGATCTACTTTTAATAGTCAATAGATTTTTCAAATTATTTTATGGGCGGAGCTATAACATGCACCCAGACAGGTTAGGCAATGCTGAGGGACTGTTTGTTCTTGTCATCTCACCAAGTTCCTATAAAATTTAAAATATTGATGCTCACGAAGGGAGGTTTTCATCAAACTTTAATACTTGAAATTTTTTTTTCAACAATAAAAAATATTAATAATACAAATTAGTTTTGTTAATTCTAGTGACACTTGATTATATGTGTGTAATTAATTGGTTTCTATTCAGTAACCAAGCAATTTGTAATGTACTACCTTGACAATGCCTAATATGAGCATAAATCATTTGGCTTTTGTTGCTTAAATATTGCCCCCTTGCTAGCATTGGATAAGAAAGAACTGAAGACCAGACAGGCGGTGACAGTGAAACAAAGATGTTGACCCAGATATGAGACATGCTTTGGATGATTGTTTGTCAAAGTTACAATGTTGCATAGCAAAGATATAAAGTTTCTAATTTATTGTGACATTGATACATGAAGGCTAGGTGAAGTGGACAATCCATTGTCATATAACTGAACTACCCTTGAGTAATAGGTTAAACCCCAATTAAACAAACAAAATATAAAACTACATGTTTGTTGATGTACATTGTATGAGACATAGAGTTGCCCAGGAGTTTCTGTTTTAATTTATTTACATGTGTGTTAATTATTAATGACCAAGAAAACCAACACTGTTACAGTTGTCTTTACACTGTGCTGGGAACTATGCCTATTAAATTATTTTTACAGCTTCATGTTGCCCTAGTGCTCTCAGAGGCAGGAAGCTGATCTGTTTGTGGTGTCTGTATTGCGTCCGGTTGTTGTTGGCCTACATTGTCCCATCCAGTCTTTCTTTGTTGCCAGTGGTGTCAAGGGTGGTTTCCTTCACCCATTGAGCTGGAGCATCGTCATATAAGTGAAATACCCTTCAGTACAACGTTAAATCCCAATCCAACAAACAATCAAACTTTTGAAGAGGCCTATTGGGAGGATATTCTTGTTGCCCTGGTACTCTTGCAGGCTGGAATTACATGGACCCTCTTTGTTTGTGCTGTTAACTTGTTTGCAGTATTTATATAGTATTTTGAGATTTTATTGTCTCGTGGTAGTTTGCCAGTGATGTTTAGAAAATCTAAATGTTTTAAAGCCCCCAATCAGAAAATGCATGTTTGAAATTCGTTTTTACAGAACTTTCAATGCTGTTAAAGCTCTTTTCTACATACAGTTATGTGAATAATTGGCTATATGAGTGAGTCGTATGATGTGGCCCCAGCAATTGCTGGAATGGCTTTTACGAAGTTTCCTGTTGGATTTTCACAGTTTTCAAGCAAGGAAAGGTGTGAAATGGGCTATCCTTCGTCATATAAGTGA
This sequence comes from Mopalia ciliata, assembly GCA_034783835.1. Classification (NCBI taxonomy): domain Eukaryota; kingdom Metazoa; phylum Mollusca; class Polyplacophora; order Chitonida; family Mopaliidae; genus Mopalia; species Mopalia ciliata. Next base: position 2,754 of record JAVFBW010149852.1, read on the forward strand.
AATACCCTTGAGTAGACATTAAGCCCCAGTTATATAAACAAATTAAATACATTAATGGTATATCTTTTTCAGAGGGGCCCTCGGGAATGGCGCAGAGGCGATAAGTGTTTAGCCCCATACAGTGTTGATGGTCAAGTAAGTTTTAAATATATATTATTATTGACCAGAAGAAAATATATTTCTGCACAGGGTAACCTGGATATCAACATGACTATGTTAATACACAACCATGATTTCTCTTTATTTTAATTAAATATCTGTTCGTTTTGATTTGCAATATCTCTTGATATCTGCCAGAATATATTCTAGTAACAAGTGGAAGATATCCTGGTAGCAATCAGCATAGGACAGAATCAGAAGTCAAGTATATACTGATATCAACTGAAATATATACTGATATCAGCCAAACTACTTATTGGTGACAAGCAAAATAATTCTTGATATCGACAAGATTAAATGCATCTCTGGGCCCCCCATATGACTTACTTGTATTGACATGAAGTCACATGATAAAAGAAAAGTCTTCACACCGCACATGAACTCGTAAATTTTATGTCACTCCCTGCACCCTTCATTAAGTTTTAGTTGCATAAACAGATTGTGATTTTTTGTTAGCTGATCTGTGGGACAGTGTTATGCACTATGCAGAGTTTGAGAACATCAGAGAATGATTTCTTTTTAATATTGGACTTTAAAATGAAGGCCATATTTTTAATGCTTTTTTCACCTTTATGTGCAATTGTTTTTCAGTATAGCGTAAATTTTTTACCTAATTATACAGATCAACATATGATAAGTGCTGACTCCATGTCTCTTTGTATTACAGTTTTACAATGCCGTGATAGAAGCTTTATCAAGAGAACTGCCCACCTGTGCGGTCTTATTTACAGAGTATGGCAACTCTGAGGAAGTGCCCTTAGACAGCCTCCGGCCACTCCCAAAACACACCAGGGTGAGTTCATGGTTGCTGTGGAAAGGTCCTGGGTCTGTGGACAGCGTGCCAGCCCATGGGCCTGAGCCTTGGGATTCTTTAATGTAGTTTATTAGGTAATTTGTGCCATGGCATACGAGTATTACATTTCCATGTGGTACCTCCACCCTTGTAAAATCATGCAAACTTAGTTCACGTTAAATCCCACGTGTTGGGGAGAAATTTAAAAATAATTTATGGAGAGAAATTTGGAATCTTACATTTTGTGTTCATGAGAAATTTGACAAATCTGCCTGTCACTAAAGAATTTGCTAATCTGAGAAATTGTTCATGTCCAAATTTTCCTGTCTTTCCCATGTTTAAAATCAGAATTTCTACCTATCATTTGAACCAATAATTTTTAGAAATCTGCCCATCTCAATTGACGGGTGGAGGGGTCTCTAGCTAAGACTATCGTTTAACCAATAAGAATATTTAACCACTGTTTTTATTTTCCAGGGTGACAATAATTGGCAAGGTGGTGGGAAAGCTTACTCGAGTCATTCTGTCAAACAGATGATGGTACCTCATGGCATGGCTTATGCACCTCCCATCGCTGGAGACGAATCTCTGTTCGCAGCCAATCATATCACCAGTATGGAATTCCGACGTGGAGGGGGCGGAAATACATACCAGAAACGTCCTGATCGACAGGGCGGTGGTGGACGCAACCAAGGCTATTGAGCTAAACAAAAATGTCGTGGAATAGCTATCTCATCGGAAGTAAATGGACAACTCGTTACTTAAATAGAGTCTGCAGCAATATTTTAATTATTCTGTATCACAAACAAAAAACTGATGACTGCGTGATTATAGTTTGATTAAAATCATCATAATATTATAAACAGTTGAATTATGTTTATTTATTTATGAAAACTGTGGTAAAGTATTCTAAGTCTTATTTCACACAAGTTTTATAACAATAAGAGAAAACCATGGTAAGTTATTTGAGAATGGTGGAGACTATGTTGTTTGTTGTCGTTGCACAGAACTTTATCAGTGGTTGGCAAAATAACTGATTTCCACTGAGTAGTTAACTATAGAAAACCACAGTCAAATTACAAAGAACAATAAACAAAACATGATTAAGTCTCTAAATAATTCTTTGAGCAAAGGGCTCAGCTGTCTAGAGTTGAATATTTTTTGTCTATCTTCAGAGTTGTGACTTTGTCTCTTCTTAACACTCAACTGTATGTTGATAGTTAAAAATGTATATAGCAGCATACTGCATGCATTTACTGTCACAATTTTAAATTATTAAATGTAGAAAAGCGTAAAAGAAAAAAGTAAAAAAAAAAAACAATAGCCAACAGCATAAAATGTATAAAATAATATTTGCATTTTATTTATTTACTATAGAAGATATGCTTACAATGACAGTTGACAATTGAAGGCTTTAATCTCTGTAAATAGACAGAAGCATTCAATAGCAGCATACTATTTACCATCACAATTTTAAATTGTTTACTGTTGAAAACATCTAGGAAAAATGAAAAATAAATAATAGCAAACTTTAGAAAACGTACAAAAATATATTGGCATATTATTTACTGTGAAAATGTAAGTGCTAGGAGAACATACTATTTACTATAGAAAATGTACAAAAACATAGTCTCAAAGCATTTACTGTATAAAATAGAAACAGATCAGTAATAGAAAATATACAAACAAAAAGCATCTAGTCCATCAAATTGTTATACATTAGATTGAGTATTTAGAAATATTTTGAATTTTCAATAATTAAATTGCAGGACTGATCTGAATTCAATGTTTTTTTATGTCAGGAAACACATTTCGTGCAAATAAGCGTACATCATTCGACCCCATATACTTCCAAAAAGAACCGAAGTTGGCTCTCATGTTTGTCATTTCCTTAAAACAGTAGTCCGCTGCCCTGTTATGTCACTTTTGTAGAGCTGACTAGATGAAGTCAAATTCGTATTCTACTTATTATTTAATGTTAAATGTTAAATGTGAGATGGATTATCTGGTTTCAGATTCCGACTTGAAACACTGACATGAGGCCAGAATTCTGGGAAAAAGTAGTCCGGGTTTTTTTCAGAGTACGCTGCCTGCTGTGTCAGAGATTTTTCTCTCCTGTTTGGAGTTTGTCTCACCATCACAGCTATGGTGGTCAGCACTAACATTGTGACAATCACCAGCCAAGCTATCAGTCCAATTATAACATCCTTTTTTAATAACTTTTCTCCAATTTGATTGAGAGCCTCTGAAAATTAAACAAAAGATTTACTGGAAATTTATCATAATGACTTTTAAATGACAAATTTAATTTTTATCAGGAATATCAGCACATGGGTTGTGTGACCCCCCAAGAATTAACTCCCAATGGGTGAAGAAAGTTCCAGCATATCCACAATATTAAATGATATCAGGATATTCGTATGATAGTACACAAAGACCTAACAAACAAAATTTTGGGGGAGAGCACAAAAATATATTTGACAATTACCCATGGAAACAATGTCTATAGAAAAAAATTCATACAGAATTATTTTGTAAGTTACCTGGTTTTTGTGTGACAGCAGCGATTGATTGAGAACAGAATTTCCCTCCCCAAGTGTTAACGCAGGTTTGACTTTTTGGACAGTCGCCAGAGTTCAAAGAGCACTCATCAAAATCTGTCAGAAAAGAACAAATTAAATATTTAAATTCGACTAATTGATCAAAGTTGAGCAACGTCATTTATTTTGAGTGTTAGTTTAAACTAGTGACGCACTACAAGAGTATTTTGTATTTTTTGAGAACTGAGAACACTACACCAAGCAGTCCGATTCTCTTCGCAGTTTAAAAGCGGTTCTCTATCAGAAAACATAGGATTGGGATTGATTTCAATAAAGCGAACTAGCCTGGAATACAATATGTTATACATGGGATTACAATATGTACATTACAATCCCAGGTAATGCTTTATTCCCAAATTAACTAAGTTAAAGATTATACTATAGGCTCAAACTGAAGATAATATTTAAATTCATACTGGATTAAGTAACAAATAAAAAAAATAATAAACTGAGACAAGGGTAAGGTGAAGAGTTCTGTATCTATAATGGACCTGTATGTGGCCTTATTTAGAGAAGTAAGAGAGAAGACAAGACCTCTGAGCCACATTTTCAAAACTTTTTTTCGCTTAATGGTTAATCGGAACCCAAATGAAATTAAACGATTATTACAAATGATTGCGCCAGAACTATAGTGCTTCTCTCGCGCACGTATTGTACATAGATCCAGGTTCCGTCATTATATAGCGTATGCAATACTGACGGTGCAGCTTTATAACAAGATGTCTTTCAGATTGAGATTTTTTATCCAAACTAAACAGAAAGTAAATTTTTTTAAAAAAGAATCAACTTATGTCGATATACCTAAAGCATTCATTTTAAAGCTCCTTACCTGCAATCATAATTGTTTTCGCCTGTATAAACTTTTATAAACCAAAACTTTCTCTATCAACCAGCTCCTGCCATGTTGTTACCTAATTCCCTACGCCTATGTTCGTCTACAGCATCTGGCATACGGTAAAGTTACAAGGTCAGAATCTGCTTCTCCGACAAAGGCTCATGGGGATCGGGTGCCCACAAAATCTCAAACTACAACGGATAGTGCTATCATGGCAGAGCTAAGTGTACAGGGATTTTTAATTGGCTGTTAATAGATGGTTTACGTTTCAATAAAAACGAGTACCATGTCAAAATTGCCATTCTCTGCAACCTGACAAATATCAATATGTGGGAGATAATTATGTAATACTGACAAAGCACAGGCCTCTTTCTGTTATAGACACACGTAGAGTGCGATATATATTATTAAAGTTTGAGGGGAAAAAAACCGACACTGGCATTCTGTTTCAAAAGCCCACTTACCATCACATCGATGATTGTCATTGGCTAGCTGATATCCAATCTTACACTCACAGCTATAACTACCAATCGAATTCACACAAGAATGCTGACAGCTGCCATTTTGTAGATCACATTCATCTATATCTGGAACGAATAAGATTTAGTTAGGTTTGGTACCAACCCATAATTAAAATTCACGTCTTATTTTCTAACATGACGGGCAAGCTATTTAAAAAAACGGAACGTAACCGTTCTTGGAACAGGGATGGTAAATAATTCCAATGGATGAATCATCTCGTTTTCTAGATAAATTCTCTTGAGTTTGTTTGTTCGGGGTTTATCGTCGTACTCAAGGGCATTTCACTTATATGACGTCGGATTATCCACCTCTTACTGTTCCTTGCCTAATTACGGTGGAAAACCGAGAAGAAACCTCGTAAAAAGCACCCCCGCGGTTGCCGGAGCCATATCTTGAGACAGAAAGTCGTTCATAAAGATATATTAATCTCGAATTTCACATTTTACTTTTTCCATGATCAAATGACAGACTGAAATTTGGCTAAATAATTCTTAACGTTAAGAAATAATTAAGCAGCTTTATGAAAACGGGCCCTGGTATTTTTTAAACAGGGATAAAATAACAAACCTTTGCACAAAAATCTTTCAAAAATCACCATTATAACATGACTGTTATTCAGATTATTCCATACGGCTTGTCGAAGTTGCTTCTTTATTTTCAAGTATACGTTATTCCCAAATTTTGAGTTGACTAGTTTGCATGGATTGCAGGTAGACCTATTTCAGTAATATCTTCTTAAGAAATGTTTGAATATAAGCCTATAAATCAAAGAGTCGTAATGTTGCTACTTTCTGCTAATATAAATCTGATTCATCGTTTTATTAATCGCCAGCGTGTAATATAATTTTTGTAGAAATTTAAAGATAGTATTTACTTTTCATTCTGTGTACAGTACCTTTACATGTTTCATTATCGTATGTGTAACCGCTCGGACAAACACATTGTAAAGTCACTTCTCCGCCAATCGGCTGACAAGCTGGGGTAACCACATCTTCGCTAAGAGAGAGTTGGATTAAGGCTGAAAATAAAAGATTGATGTCTAGGTTGATTGATCAATAATCAACGCAGTGCTCAAGGGTTTTGCATATGGATACGGTGTATTTATACACTAAATAGCCACACTAATTACAAACAAAGAATGTGAAATGGTTTCCTGCTTATTCCTGACGTTTAAACAGTATATTCTATATGGTATCCTGTCAGAATAACAGTGAAAACGTACGACCCTAAACGGCTAAAGTATACAGCCAAAACGTACAATGCTCAAGGCCAAAACGTTCAATAGTAAATAAAAGCCTAATGAAATCAAATAAAAACAACCCACGATTCAGCATTGTGAATTTTTGTACATAATTTATTATTGTACGTTTTGGTCTCTGGTATTGTTATTTGTAAGTTTTGGCCTTATGTATTAGACGTTTAGGATTGTACGTTTTCACTGTTAGTATTCTTGACGTGTGTTCATGTACATGAAATCTGTTGTGAAAATGTTTTGTCTGAGATATATTGGACATATTCTAGCTGAGGAAATCAACTCTGTCGACTTATTGATCATATTGCCATTGCTCTTGTTTGCAAATGGGATGTCAGAATTACTGAAAGGAGCAAATAATGATCCCAACTTTAGTTATCTGGAAGAACGACACAAACGCGCACATAAAACTTGCTCACGCTTGGTTGAATCTATTTCAAAATAATTACGGTATAACACTTATTACTGCCCATGTAGAAATTACGTTGTTTAGGCTATCGTTACCCTATCCGAGTGTAATCCATGCACAAGGCGACCAGGAAAGAACTACTAATTCGATAATTTAATCTGCAAGTTAACACAGCATGACATAACTAATACAGCGGGGAAGAAATTGTCCGTTTTATACACATTGAGCGGTTATCTTCACAGCATTCGACTGAAAGAAAAAAAAATCAAATGTTGACTTACCTAATGTAAATAGAAATAAACTGCTCTTTAAATCCATATCAAAGTGCTTTTCCATTATTCAAAAGTAAATCCAATGAATACGAGTTCAGGATCACAAACTACTGTCTACTGCGTCAACTTGGACTGTCACATCCACAGAATCGTTCAGATAATATATAGGCATACTTGTTGTTTCTGACATAGGTGTTTTTGTCTACAGCAGCAGTGTAACTGCTCATGTCGGCTTGTGTTATTAGAAAGAATTAATTCCTAGTGAACTTGTGCTTCACGGGCGACGATAAGGGTGAGAAATAATGTTTTGTTACGTGAACCCGCCCACCCTGTCTGACAGGAAAACAGTCTTTACAAACAAGGGTAGACGAACAAAGGCCAGTGGGGGGCGAGTTGACACCCGTTAAAACATATATATAAGGGAAGAACTGGTTTTTATACGCTCGCCTGACCGCGCATTTAAGTCACTTAAAAACAAGCTTACGGTTTGCCATAGGAGTGTTACATCCCCCTGGCACATAAAGATAATAAATGTGCACACTTTTTCTTATTAGTGTCAGGGAAATTCTCGTTAAGGTTATTGAAATTAATACTCTTATACTCTACCTCCCGTTTCATGGCGGTTTCGTTTTTCTATACAGAAGTCCATTAGTGACATGTCAAAATCAGAGTTTACTGCAAACTATATCGTCATAGAGCTATGATGCTGTAAGTCGTAATAATGAGTTAGATAGGTAGGTCGAAGAAAACAAATGGCTTCGACATGGCACACACTGGCTTTCATACTTCATATACCGTTTAAAAAGAAAATACTTGATATGGATAACAATCATATACTTGGTAATCTCTTGAATCAGATAGAAACGTGGTATCCAATAAAGCAAAAAGACTAGCTTAGAAGGTATTTACCATACCAGGTATTTCCTTCTTGTGCCTCTTCAATAACTGTACGTTGTTGCTTGAAATTATGGTTTTAATTAGAACAATTTCCCGTATATGGATTTACCGGCTCTTCAAACACATATTTTATTTTCATTTAGCTGTTTAGAATTGATTGGCCTTTTTTCTTATTCATATTTGAACAAATTATGCAGCATTTAGAAAAAAACATAATGCGAACTGTATTAATCATTAAAGCAAAATATTACAAATTGTAATGTGATAATAAAGCATTAAATGTATTAAAAGGTCTTACACTTTTTTTTACAGTGTAAGGAATAGCTATTGAATGTTCATATTTATATAAGAACCGCAACTTATCTGCTTTGACTTGCCGCTTGCGTCCCCGATAAAGACGCTAAAGATTATTATCGATATCCTAGATATATGCTTTGTTTTCCCAATGCCTGTATATGAAGTTCTCTCTCATTTCTCAGAGATTTCACTGTGCAAAGGATATCACCTTTGGACGTGTATAATATATGGTAATTGAGAGTGACCTCCCCTTAAAGAGGAACTCTTCTGTGCTTTGATGTTGTCAAATTTTGTTGTCTGCTCAACTGCGTTTGATAGTTATTTAGCAATTTCGACTAATTTTTACTAAATACTGTTTTGGTTTTAGTCTTTGTGACAAAATGTGATAGTCAAAATATGAGATGAATCGAGTGAATGTTAAACGGCGCATAAGTAGAACGTACACGCTCTGTTAAGACTCGGCCCTAATCAAAATTTACAGGTATCTCACGGTGACCAGTTTTCGCAATGTGACACAGTTTGTGTTTTCAGTCACTTCTGGCTTATATTTTTAAAGTTGTTAACTTGAAGATAAATTATGGCGTTACGAGCTGGACTGTCAACAATAGAGCCGATTTCGAGCATTTGTTTTAAACCCCACGGACCTTCAATTCCAAACGTAAGCTTATATTTTTTGTCCCAACAAGCAGCCTGCAAAGTTCCATATCTCTCAAGTAGGAGATATTTAAAGAACTTGTCACACACTTGCTCAGTACCAGAGAGATGCAAAACGAACCTCTGTGATTCAAACTGTGTTTTAAATAGAGACTATAAAGATGAGTGTTGTAAATCTTTTGAACTCATGGAGATGCCACACATCTGCAATCAGGATATTCTTCTGTATTTTCAAAGCTTGAAATCGATTTTAAGGATTTGGATGAAGTATGACACCGAATTCAGACCAAAGACTTTCTTATCAGGATCACAGCAGGTGATTTAACTATTAACTAGTTATATTAAGTTGTCATAGTAAAACATAAATATATAACATCTATACATGTTGTGAAATTCTGGAGTTCACTGGACAGTGGACACAGGTGTTTATACTGCTGATTCTCCTTATAATAATAAGTATTGCTATCACAGTCCAGTCCTTAAGTGGGCCTCCATTAATAAGAGTATCCCAGAAGATGAGATTACACTGTCGATCACTATCACAAGGGTCCCTCCTTGTCTCCTGTTATCATGTAGTAGGCCTGCCACCGTGGCTTAGTGGTAGCGTGTGCGCTTCCTAATCCTGCTTCGATGTACCTCTCACAGGATCCAGTCCCTGTCGACCATCAGGTATATCTCAGTAAAAGAGATAAATAATTTTAATCACTTATATTTTCGGGATTTATCAAGCCCGATGGGGCTTTACTCCCGTCCTGTTATGATGTTTATTTGTTTGAATTTGTGATATGCACATTATGTAATGGAATGTGGCAAATAAATGAAATGAAATATGAGCAAGTCACACATTGTGGCTCCGGAAATCGGTTTTAAAGAGGTTTCTTCT
>JAVFBW010149863.1:0-12325 GCA_034783835.1 Mopalia ciliata
CACTTATATGATGACGGACACAAATACAGAACATCACAAACAAATCTGCTTCCCGTTACCCTTTAGCTCTGTGAACACCAGGGAACAGAAAGCAACCACTTTTCTCGTCTCTTACGATCGACCGAGGAAGCCGAGGGAGTATTCTGCAGGACCATGGCCCACCTGCTCCCTCCCGGGGCAATCCGCTGTTAGATGATGTTGAGCCATTTTATAGGGTTTTCTCTTACCCGGTGTTATTAATTTAATCTGGTGTATACGGCTTACACTCTCTCAAATAACTGGCTTTGCTCACCCAGGAGGAGAGGATAATATTCGGCTAATTGTGCCCATCTCTAGAGTTTGCTCCAAGCCAAAGAAGATTTTGCAATTTTGGTGTCACCAAAATGTTATTTCAGTTTTAGGGTTAAGACACTTCTTACAAGTTCTAAAGGTATACCAACTTTTTGAATCATAATTTAAACTATCTACTAAATGTCTAGTTTTCTGCCCAATAAAGGTGGCCTTTTCTGGTATGTAAGTATCTAGCTGGCATCTCGCAATGAGGGTAGATTGCTGAATGAAAACATCACAGGGAAGTACAAATACATATTTTTGTAGACTGTGAAACGTAAACAATTATGTAAGGGTAAATACTGTTGATACCTCACATACGTAGCGCTGTTTTCTCAATATTAACTCTTTGCATCCGGCAAGACACTGACAGCAGCGATATTTTAACCTTTTTAGACAGAGAAAGTATTCCTGACGAAGAAAATATATACTTTTCTATACCTATGACCCTTTTTAAAAGTAATAGCCATATTAATTTACAAACATAATTTTGTTTACATTTTCTACAAGGATATTCCCTCTAAATAGATCCACATGTGAAAAACCTATTCCGGAGGTAAAGAGTAAAACACATGTAAAATTTGTTGTGGTGATAATGTGAATAATGGTGTGATTATAAAGTTAAGATTTTGGGTTTACACATGTTTTCATTGTATTTCTGTGACATACGCTGACCAAATGTAAACAGTTTGAATTGAATACAAGACACTTCCCCCCTGAATACATCCCCCACTCCCTCCCCCCTTTAATATTTGTTTGATTCAATGTGTTTCTGAATTGTGTCAGGGCGAGCAATTAGTTCGGTTAGGTGTGACTGTCAAAAGTGAATAAGCTGTCGATAAGCATGCGCAGGGCTGGCTGTTTACTTTTCACAGTTCAGTCTTGATGCATTAACCACTTATTGAACTTTGGAATGTATAATCCTAGTTTTCTTAACTATTATTCATGGCCTGATACAAGCCTGTGAGATGAATATGGTACTTCTGTTTTCTTATTAAATTAAAGGTTAAATGCATTTGACAAGTTTTTCTTTCATAAAAAAAATGACGGTATTTTTCCCCTCTTTCAGAACTTTTTGTGCTGAGGAAAACCTGTGTTAATGAGAGGGTTTCGTGAAAGTGCCTGATGCCATAAAGATAAAAAGATAGAATTTTTTATTTGTACAGACACTGAGCTTCCCCAAAAATATACAATTTGTTATGGTTTAAATTAATTTACAAATGGCCTGTTATTGAGAATATAAAATGGCGACAATAAATTGGGAACGGTTTGGCGTTATTTATACCAAAACGTTTATAGCCTATTTATATTAAGATTTTATTCTTACCGACTTTTATGTTTTAAATTAACTACGTAACACTGTATAAACTATGAGGACGAATGGGGAGGCAACCAAAGCGACTCGACAAGTTTACGAACACACGACCACTGACACGAGATGTTTACTGTTATTTTTTTCAATTATATTTCCAAAACGACACATACTGAAAGATCGCTAAATAGTTTGTATAGACTACTTCTCGTGTCACACTTACTTTTAGCCCCACAGTCCGCACATTCGTTATTGCCGGGTCTTTGTTGTAAGTCCAACAAAAAGTTCTTACTCCTTTCCGCCATTTTGTCCTATGCGGTGACTGTCGACGTGATTAACTTCCTCGTCACCGAAATGACAGGGGGACACCCACAAATGACGTCACCAGACAGAAAAATAGGTCAATAGGTCAAAGAAACTCCCACATGCTAATGTGCTTGTCTAGTGACCACCGACTAGGCCTACTTGGTAGACATCCGACCGTTCTCCTTTAGCCTAAAATTTGACTTTCTCAGACTTCATTCTCTTTTAGAAAAATAGTTTTTCTTCTAATAGAGAATGAGGCCTACTGCTGAACGTCCACCAACTAGCTAGGCTAGATACAATACAAGCACAAGTGTTAATTTGAGGTGTCCACAAAGGTACCAGTCCAAGTCGGAACATTGCGATCTCGGAACCGATGATCCAACTCGGAACATAACTCGGAACATCCAACTTGGAACATAACTCCGGACATCCAACTCGGAACAATTAAACTACAAGCATTATAACAAGTTAATTTCATTTCACATATGCTACTCTAAATAAAGACTAAAAACTACCCACATTATGCGTAGTTCATTTCATTTCACGTATGATTCTCTGAATAAAAATTTAATACAATTCAATTCAATTCAATTCAATGTTTTATTGCACGAATTCAATGTATAAAGTATGGCAAAATAGACAGAAACATACATTCTTAAGACATAAGTTTATATTATATAGCATGAAAAGAGGCCGGGGGAGGGGGGGGAGAAGAGAATAACATTGTTTACATATAAATCAAGTGGCATCGTTAAATATATACAAGTGTGTTATAAAAATATATCTAAAAAAAAAAAAACAAAAAAAAAAAAATACAGTCTGCAAAGTCCGCGCGATAAAAGTTGAGCGTAAGTCAGTATGCGTACCGGTATATGGTTTTATACAACAAGATTAATCGGAAGCGTTCATAGCTTTGCTGTGCTTTGGGAGAATTTCCAAATGCATTTAACCCTAAAACAGCTTCGCGTCAGAACTTATATGAGTATAATAATTGTTTTTTTTATGTCTTTATATAATTCTTATTGATTGATTGAAATAGCTGCTTTAGGGTCGCGTCTCGTGATCTTTTTATTTTTAATTGTAAATTCTAAAACATATATATTTAGGGGTCATCTCAAATTAACCTAAATTATATATGTTTAGGGGTCATCTCTTAATATCCTAAAACATATATATTTAGGGGTCATCTCAAATTAACCTAAATAATATATGTTTAGGGGTCATCTCTTAATATCCTAAAACATATATATTTATGGGGTCATCTCTAATTTACCTAAATAGTATATGTTTAGGGGTCATCTCAAAATTACCTAAATAATATGTTTAGGGGTCATCTCAAATTTACCTAAATAATATGTTTAGGAGTCATCTCTTAATATCCTAAATAATATATATTTAGGGGTCATCTTAAATTTACCTAAATAATATATTTATTAACCTACATAGTATATGTTGAAGGGTCATTTATAAATTACGTAAATAATATATTTAGGGGTCATCTCAAATTTACCTAAATAATGTATTTATTCACCTGCATAGTATATGTTTAGGGGTCATTTCTAAATTACGTAAATAATATATTTATTAACCTACATAGTATATGTTTAGGGGTCATTTCTAAATTACGTAAATAATATATTTAGGGGTCATCTCAAATTTACCTAAATAATATATGTTTTATTAACCTACATAGTATATGTTTAGGGTTCATTTCTAGATTGACATTGAAAAAGGCCGTGTTCATATACAAAACTGTTTAAAAATAACTCAGATCTTGTATAAGGCCACACGGCCGGCTCGGTTACGTACTAGTCAGATACATTAGAAAAACTATTTCGCACAGCTATGAGTGTCCCACCCCCTTCCTTCTTCAAGGAAGGTGTGTCCACCCTGTCCCTTCTATATACTGAGTAAACAGATTGATCAAAAAGTTCTCCATTCAATATGTTAGGATTTAGCCAAAGCTTTGTTTTCAGACCTTGGGTGTTCTGGTATAATATATTTATCAGTCTGCACCTCCCATCTGATCCGGCTGATCGACTGTTGTTGGTCTTGGCTTGTGTAGGCCCTGGATTCGGGTGGATATCGCCATCTTTTAAAAGACATACTTGAAATGTAGCACACAAGTTTCTATAGTAAGATTCGCGTGATCCTAAATAAGGTACATTGTATTCCCAACTGGACAAAGATCTCCTTGCAGTTAGTGTTGGTATGGGGTGGGACACTCATAGCCGTGCGAAATAAGTTTTCGTCACGGCGATGTTTTGAATTTGAGACTAATGCGGAAATTATTTGGGTAGAATTAAAACTTGAAAGACAAAAAGTGTATATAGCCAGTGTTTATTACCCTGGAGACACAGCAACTTAACAGCTTTAAATCTCTCAAATACAGTGGTTAAATCTTTCAGATGTTGTTCAAAATTTGGTGAAAATACTATAACATCGTCGATAAAAACTAGACAAATGTGCCAGTTGAGTCCTCTGAGAACATTTTCCAAAATACGTTGAAATATGTTAGCACTATTGCTCAGCCCCATCGGCAGACGATGAAATTGATATAAACCATCGTAAGTTATGAAAGCGGATCGATCTGCAGTCGATTTATCTAAAGGAACTTGAAAATACCCACTTCTAAGATCCAATGTTGAAAATATGCTAGCATTAGCATTACCCAAAGAATCTAAACAATCTTGTATAAGTGGTAGTGGATAAGAATCTTTATAAATAACTTTGTTGAGAGCTCTATAATCAACACAAAATCTGTATGAATTATCTTTTTTCTTAACCATTACAACGCTCGATGACCATGGACTTGAACTTTTTTCTATAATTTTATTCTTGATCATTTCCTTTATGTTCTGGCGGATAGCTTCTCGCTCAATTGGTCCTGTACGATATGGTCTTTGTCTTATAGGCCTAGCATCTTCTGTGTCAATCTTATAAGGTGTGACTAAGCTCTGTTCTAATTCACTTTCCGTGTTAGCAAAAACTGATCTGTATTCTTTTAATAAAGCTTTCAATTGTTGCTTTTGGTCTTTTGTGACATCACATTGCTCTAAATCAACATTAGGCTCGTCAGAATAACCTGAATTAATGTTGGCTAAATTTTGAGAATTATTTTCGTTAACACACTGACCTAATTCAGAGACAATGTCAAATGTATCTGTTGCAAAGTAACCCAAAACTTTATTAGCGTATATTCTTACCTCTGTATCTGTTGGATTCATGAATTGAACTGTAATCATGTCTGAATTTACACATCCCAAAGACTTCGCTCCTATGATATTGTACTTACAATATATGTTTTCAAGTGGTTCGAAAATACCTGATGTGCCATTCTCTAAATTTCCTTCAACTTTAGCTTGAAAAATTGTTTGTGAATTAGGAATAATATTTATATCTTCGTAAACTATTACCTTTAAATCACCTTTCAGATTAACTTGTTTCTGCAGACTAACTGGCTTTGAATATCACCTGTTTTCTTATTGGTCAGTCACATGTAAACATTTAAAATAAACACAACATAACAGAAACCATTTTGACACCTTGCAGCCTATTTGGGGTCCTGAACTTCTGTTTGAACACTGTTATGTGTTTCAATGGAAATCAATCATGCGGCAATACATTAGTTTGGGTTTTTCTTAAGGATACTGTATTGTATATTGAGCAATTATTCACTGAATGATCATTTTTTTGTTCACATAATGTATTATACGTTGATGTAAGATTGAACAGTTGACATAAATAGTGTAAAAGAAGTAGCAATTTGAATAAGAGGTAGCAAAAATGTACTTTTTATGTCAAATATTTTTTTCTGTAAGTCTTAGAAAAAAATAATTCACTTATTATTGTTCTGCAGAAAAAGTCGATTCAGAATATATATACATGTGTTGCAAAATTCACAGTAGTTTAGAAGTAAAACGTTGAAACGTAAAAACGCTCTGTAGGGGGGTTAGAGTATCCTTAAAACTGTGAAACAATTTATTGTACATTCAGTCGTAATCGACAATTCTCTGTTTGTTTCTTTTTATACAGGTTAGTTTGGATTGGGCAAACAGGAATTTTCTGGGACTGAAAAGCACTGTGTTGTGAAACCTTCTAAGCAAATAAAACCTTGATTATTTAGCTTGACTTTTTCTCCCTTTTGTCGGAAAATTTTGGCTGTTGATTATGTGATTTCTGGGTTACTGATATTGAAAAATGTCAATTGTCACAACTGTTACATAAAAAATTTGAAGAGTTCAAGACTTAAATAAATCTCACCAGATCTGAGCCTCCAATTCCAATGTTGACCACATCAGTAATAGCATGCCCGGTGTAACCCTTCCAGCTCCCCCCAATCACAGAGTCACTGAACTCCCTCATGTGCTGGAGAACACGGTTCACATCAGGCATAACCTGAAACATTCACAACTATTCATTAATTTTTTCATTGGTTTGTTTGATTGGAGTTTAACCTTTTGATATAGATTATATGACAGAGTGCCAACACAATGGGTGCAGGAAACCACCCTAGACAACACCATGGCAACAGTAAACCTCTTCTAAATGATCTGCTTGACTGATAGGACAGTGGTGTATTTCAACTGTTATGGACACATACTAACATAACCATAACTTTCAAGTGTTTTGGTTTTCATGAAAATCAATATTCCTCAAGATAAGACAGCACTGCCATCATAGTATTAGCCAGAAATCAAGAAAAAGGGTGTCTCAAATCACCATTTTTACAGAAACAATTTACTGTCCCTTTAGCTTTCCCATGTAACTTTTGAGGGTGTCTTAAAAGGCTACCCACAGACACTTGTTTGGCTAACACTATGATTGTTATAAAGTAAAACAACTATAATTTGCCAGGGGCCGAGTTTATAAAAACTTGAGAAAACTCAAGAAACAGTCTGTGCTCAAAGTCTTGAGATCATGCCCCTTTGAGTTGTGCTCCTATCCAGACCTTGCCCAGGGTTCATGTTGATTACAGAAAGCATTCTCAATTCTTTTCTAAACTTTGGTTTTCAAACACGCACACTGGTCTACTCAGCATAGCATGAAATATTATCTCGAGCATACCTTAAGATTTTTATAACCTCTGCCCTTGAGTGCTAACAACCATTCTGTCTGATAAGTTGTAACATGCTACTGTATGTAGTATTATCTCCAATTCAACAACTTTTTTCATAATTATTGTGCTCAGTAATAATTAATGACTTGTTCTGTAGGAAATTAAGCACCAGTCACTGTACAAACTTACATCTTTCCCTCCCACAATAACTGGTGTATTAGAGCGGTTCCTCAGAGCTATATGTAAGACAGCTCTGTCCTCTGTGAAGTTAATCCTTTCACCAGAGAACATGGCAGAACGAAACTGTTCAACTTGTCGGTCCCGAGCCTAAAACAAACATCATAATAATCAAAAAACTCTGTTTTGAGAATTTACCTAAAAACCACATGAGGTAAGATCAAAATGATTACAATGACAATGGTCAGAATGCATGGAGGTGATGGAAAAATTGACAAATATTGAAATCTTTGTTATCTAAGGTAAAAACTTATATCACAAGTGCTTAACTGTTGTACAGGTTCCGTAGAACAGCTTTGTACTATGCTTTGGAAATGTTAAATAGATAATGCATTGACTTGTAATATATTGGTATAAAACATTAAACTGTTTGTTACCAGTTGAAGAAGTTTCTGGAAAACATCTTCATTGATGAGGTTCTTAGAGAAGTCAATCAGCAAATCTCCATCCTTTGTCTTCAATGTTTCACTGCAAAAAACAAAACAGGAATTATATAATTTAATATTTTTTCTCTAATTTCCATCCAATATAAAAGGGGAAGAAAAACTGACACAATAGCATAGCACTCTGAAATCAATCATGTTACCACAAAGATTTGAGATTTTATTGAAAACAGAATTTATTTCTCGTACAATGAGGCAAGTTGACTAAACTTTTCTGTGTAAACTGCAGTTTAGAATCAAGATCTTTCAAAAGTAGGTACCTGTACATTGAACAGTCAACAACTATAACCTGAGACCCAATATGGTGGGACTCTTATCAGGGAATTCTGAAAAGCGACATGCTGTGTCCCTTTATCCCCCCATTGATACGCAAAACACAAAATAAATTAGAAAAGTTCAGCACAAGAAAGGATGTATATTTCAGAGGTTATAAATACAGGCTTTCAATTTGACGGGGGAAAAACATGTGGGTGACCAACAAACCACAGGACATGTTCTTCACAGAAGATCCATGTGATCTTCAGAAGATTCTGAATGGACAACACTTATGAACTACATCACAATTGCTAGATTGCTGACATAATTTTATCAATCAGGCTTGATCTCTTTAACTCCTTTGTTGTTGATGTCTGATTTGACAAAAAATAGACGGTCCAAGGATTTAAAACAGTGATGATATTTGCAAGTAAACAAGTTTTAACCAATGAAACAAAAGCACTTCTTTCGGAGGTCTGAACTATTGCCAATTCCAATTGTCTCTGTATTTTTCCCCACCAAAATTGTGTCTGCATTTTTCCAGCCAAAATCGACCTGGGATGACAGCTATCATTGACTGTCATTATACCCCGCACATTGGCAGTAATTGTCTTTATAAGGTCACACTTCGGTCTCTTACAACCTAAAAAACTTCAGTTTATAAACCGATGTACGTGGGAGTGTCCTGTCAATTCAAACATAATATAGTTTAGCCACCTGGACAACACTTCATTGTCAATATAATGTAGGCATTGAGCAAAACATGCCTAGCGAAGGCATGGTCTCATAAAACAATATACTTGACCCTTTTACAGATTATTTTTACTGTGTTACCTTCACGCATATATTCAGGATCTTCCATGGTAGGAGGTTACTGTGTTCCGACTTTTTTCAGCCATGACCACCACAGTTTACGGTTAGAAAAAAACTCAAAATACTTTTGTCTTTTTTTTTTCCTTCTAATTAGTTTTGGGAGCTTTTTTGGGAATAAATTATATATTTAAAATGCAGTTTTCATCTTTTACTCTTTCAAGCATTGTGGTTAATTAATCTGAAACATTATCTAAGAAAAAGAACTAATTTAAAAGCTTGTTAATGCTGGTCGCCTGATATCTGTTATGCTCAGATACACGTAATTTTGTTACTGTAACAACAACGATGACACTTTTAAACTTATCGTTTGCTGAAGTACCTTGAGATTCAAATTCAACAATTAGCCACATGAATCATTGTAAAAATTACTCTCACTGACAGTGTTTTACAGGACTATGAAAAATTTTAACTTTGAGCCTTGCAACAGTGTCAGAAATCATGAAATCTGCATGGTTTTTATTTTTTGAAGAGTTTGCCTGTAGACGAGTTAGGTGCACGCTTGGCTTTTCTCATACCTTCTCTCGTTACTTGCAGTTATGCTGCAGACCAACAATCGAACCTTCTGGCTACATTTATAAAACTCATGCGCAATACTCTTCCGGATCATGCTGTATCCTCATTGGCCAGAACAATCCTGGAAATGCATGAAGCTTCTTTTTGTCTCGAAACAGAATCCCACAAAGGGATTTTACCGACAAACTGCACGCAGGAATTATTTAAATAATGTTTTCTGACATCGCGAAATTAATTGTACTAGACCAACAACAGCTTTTTTAAACACATTTTTTGTTCACTTCATTGATTATAATTCAAATTCAGCATTTTGCCAAGCAATAAAATTCAGTATTTTGCTCTTAATTTCAGCAATGGAATTCAGTTTTCATCCAATAATTTGAGGCCAAAAAAATTATTTTTGTGGAGTTCGTAGAAGTTGCCATTTTGTTTCATATGAGAAGAACTCGAACTCAGAAAGGGTTATCAGCATTGATTGATGCATCTGAACTCGTTTGCATGAACACATTGGCAATCAATCGCTGGTGATTAAAAATCAGCCACAAATATTAAACGCTTTTGATCCGAGTGTCTGGTCAGCCGAACGGCTTTGGCGAGCATAATCGCTGTTGCTGGCCTGAACACACATAATTTTCTACGATTGGTACAATCGCTACGATTGGGCGATTGTATTCGCTTGTGTGTCCCCCATATAATTATAATCAGTCATAAATCTCTTATATAGTAAGCTTTGAACTATTGAACTGACAAAAATAAAAGCCTTGCTCCACACAAGTCTACTATCACATACAAATGCCATACGTTCTGAAGTGGAAATATTTGCTTTTAAACCATTTGTGTCAGAAACACTTATTGTTTTAGCCCACACAGGTAGCTTGATTAGCGCTGTCTGCACATATTATCATAAACAGTACAAGCTGGGTTTAAAAAGTGCTGAATAATATTTGCTTTTTCTACCGTGAACCAACGAAATAACATGAGCTTTGCCTCGCCCTTTTTTTGTTTGCTCAAATGTCTCGTGGCTGTTGGTAATTTTCTCGGCAATGACATTCCCATATTATCTCCTTTTCCAGCTGGACGCAGGGAAGGCAAAAAATGCTCTAGTGAAGGCCTGGTCCCATAAAATGATAAAGCCTACTTAGCGATGTCACAGCTGAGCGGTGTTATTGTGTGTGTGTTTTTTTGATCGCCAGCGGAGAAGCTCCACATTTTTTTTAGCCCTGGAAACTACTATGCAACCACATACTGCATAAATATCAATGTATAATAGGGCTGTCACGATTCAACCTTTCTTCGATTTGGTTCAATTCTCAATTTTTTTTTTCGATTCTCGATTCTTCAGTTCGATTCAGTGATTTAAAGTAGCAGCCTATAGATACTAATATGCCTCAGTAGGCCGGCGTATGTGATATTACACCAAAGGGTGTTGTGTCAGTGATTGGTGGCATTACCCGGTACTAAACTAGAAAATACAATTGCCCTATACTTCTTTCAACTAATTTAAATTTTTTAATTGTTCTACGTTTGTAGCTGTGCTGCTGTCCGTCGTAAAAGACACTAAAAGCCTCGTTTACCAAATTCAACTCTCCACATATGTGTTGAATAAATAGAAGCCATGCAGTAATGTTATAACACCCTTTCTTCGTAGAACGCCACAGCTGAGCTTGTGGGAAAAGTTTGCAGTTTTAATATTTTAAGACTTCTTGAGACCGTTTTTGAATGTTGAAAGAAAAGTTTTGTTAAATATTTTCTGATATAAAAGAAAATACGCTGTGACATCGAGAAAAACCAGCATGAATATAATTTTTATCTGAGTAAATGATGTGAAACATCTGCATATTTGTACAATAAGTGTTTTGTTCTGGATATCTCTATGTAATATGTTTTATCCTGTAATATATAAAGCATAAACAACATGTGTTACAGATTCTAGGATCTAAAATATATAGTTAAGTTTTAATATAATATTGTAGACGCATTATTGTTACACTTAGCTTGTTATATTATAGTTAATGTTAAAGGACAATGAGTATTGTCAAAAAGTGCACACTCATGCATTGAATGTATTTCCAAGGATGATTATGCACTATTTGAAGTAAAGACTAAATAGGCTTAGCTATGCTGCTGGAGTCTTTCTATCCTTTAGAAATAGCAGAACGCTACCATGATTCTGCACTTTTATTTTCCAATGTTTATCAATCGTATGGCCTAACCCTGACTTTGAACACTTTTTGGTTAGACAGACCTATAAAACGACAACTCCACGTCTATTTGCATGTGAAAATCAATCATTTTTCAGCAGTACCACACTTACTAGTGGCCCTAAATGTCTTACCTACTCATTTTCTCTTGGCTATATTATATGTCGGGCATTGCCTTCATATAGGGAAGCCTCACTTTTCTGGAAAGAAACTGGCAGCACCTTCAATCCGGTTGTTAAATAAATCCTTCTAGGCAGCTCCAGATCTCAAAACCATAGGTGCCTAGTAGCATAAGGTCTCTCGGTAACAGTCATTTCCGATACTTTGTCATTGGTATTTCACATAAACCAGCCATTCCGAAATTCGGATTTCATTTCAAACACTTTCAACATTTTTGTGTTAAAACCAAGAACAGAATTACAGAAAGCACAGCTGTGCCCCGAAGTGTTTCTCTCTCAATGTTCTTAGTAATTGTCAGCAAATGTCAAAGATGCATCCCATATGATAATATGAATTGAGCTTCAATCCGATAGCCGCAATTGTGTTACAAAAATGTTGCAGTGTTTGAAATGAAAAGCGAATTTCTGAATATTGATGGTTGGTTTATGTGAAATACCGACGACAAAGTATCTGAAATGACTGTTACCAAGACCTTATTCTACTAGGCAACTATGGACCTGAATGGGGTTTAATGCTGTACTCAAGGGTATTTCACTTATGATATATGACGATGGTTGTCCACTTCACCCTGTTCTCCTTTCCCTTTTACATGGTGGAAAACCTGGAGGAAACATTG
>JAVFBW010149874.1:0-12325 GCA_034783835.1 Mopalia ciliata
CTAACAAAGGAGAATATTTACTGTTGTCAATTCCCATGCGCCTAACAAGGGATAATATTTACTGTTGTCAATTCCCACGCGCCTAACAAAGGAGAATATTTACTGTTGTCAATTCCCATGCGCCTAACAAAGGAGAATATTTACTGTTGTCAATTCCCATGCGCCTAACAAGGGATAATATTTACTGTTGTCAATTCCCAAGCGCCCAACAAGGGAGAACAGTTACTGCTGTCAATTCCCACGCGCTCAACAATGGAAAATAGTTACTGTTGTCAATTCCCACGCGCTCAAACAAATGAGAAAGTTTACTGTTGTCAATTCCCACGCGCTTAAACAACTGAGAATAGTTACTGCTGTCAATTCCCACGCGCTTAAACAACTGAGAATAGTTACTACTGTCAATTCCCACGCGCTTAAACAACTGAGAATAGTTACTGCTGTCAATTCCCAGCGCTTATTAATGGAGAATAGTTACTGCTGTCAATTCCCAAGCGCCCAACAAGGGAGAATATTTACTGTTGTCAATTCCCACGCGCTTAAACAACTGAGAATAGTTACTGCTGTCAATTCCCACGCGCTTAAACAAATGAGAATGTTTACTGTTGTCAATTTCCATGCACTCCACAAGGGATAATATTTACTGTTGTCAATTCCCACGCGCTCAATAATGGAGGATATTTACTGCTGTCAAATCCCAAGCGCCCAACAAAGGAGAATATTTACTGTTGTCAATCCCCATGCGCCCAACAAGGGAGAATATTTATATTTGTCAATTCCCACGCGCTAAACAATGGAGAATAGTTACTGTTGTCAATTACAACGTGCTTAAAACAACTGAGAATAGTTACTGTTGTCAATTCCCACGCGCTTAAACAATTGAGAATAGTTACTGCTGTCAATTCCCACGCGGTTTGACAACTGAGAATAGTTACTGTTGTCAATTCCCACGTGCTTCGACAACTGAGAATAGTTACTGTTGTCAATTTCTATGGGCTTAAACAACTGAGAATATTTACTGTTGTCAATTTCACGCGGTTTAACGCCTGTTTTTGTGCCGCTAGACTATTGTCTAAACGTGTTTGAGAGGCATTTAACAATTGATGCACTAAACATAGCACAAAACATTAAAACTTCCGCTTTATTTTCGGTGCAACGTCAATGTATATTTAGACATCGTCTCAAGCAAATATCATAGATACTTTAACAAAAAGAGTGTGGGATGCAAACAGTAAGTTTAGACACTCGTGTTACATAATTAACATAAACGTTACCCTATGAAATTAGTCAACGAACCCATTAATCGAGCAGTCAACCCATTTATCTCCTCCCATATTTATTGCCATTTCAATTAGTTACCTAATCACAAAGGTGTTTAGAACCAACAACGTTAATTGTTTTTTTACCAGCATTGTGCATCTCAATAAAGACATGCAAGCCAAGGGTAGGCCCTACCAAGCTCAAAACCTCCCAATAAAAACAGTGTTTATGTAATACCCTGTTCATCTAAATTGCATTACATTGGAAAGACCTGTCGACAATTTGACAAAAGGATGAATGAGCACAAAACCTTAACAAAACAAAGCGATTTCAAATCAGCCATTTTCAAACAGTTACAAGGTTATCCACAACATGAGGTAGACTGGAAGAACTTACAACTAAAACTTGCCGAATTTAACAACAAGGAAACTGATGGAAGCTATTCCAATACGCAAACACAAACCCCAGGTCTATTTTCATACTAACTGCATGCAATGAAATGATGACAAGCGTCCCCCGCTCAGTTAAATAA
Organism: Mopalia ciliata; assembly: GCA_034783835.1. Classification (NCBI taxonomy): domain Eukaryota; kingdom Metazoa; phylum Mollusca; class Polyplacophora; order Chitonida; family Mopaliidae; genus Mopalia; species Mopalia ciliata. The sequence goes on from JAVFBW010149874.1 coordinate 1,790, forward strand.
CTTAAAACCTTACAAACATATAGCCCCCATGTGAAATTGTATTTGTCTCAACTGGCTGGATAGCCACCCCTCCCCCCCCCCCCCCACACACACACACACACCCCAGCTCCCGATCACTCCTCCCCCACACTCTGTTTTGAAAAAGATCAAGAAATCAACAATTTCATCATGACTACCCTCTCCAACCCATGCCAATAAATGTGCAAGTAGAAGCCAAAATGTCACTCGAACAACGGATGTAGTGTTAACACTGAATAGCATCAATTCGGTCACAAACAATGGCTTCCTATTCCTCTGAATAGATGGAGTTACTGGCGGTAAATACACGACGATCCAATTATCAAATTGGCAAGAGACTTGCTTTAATATTTCCAGGAGATAATAGGCAGATATATATGTGATCGATACTGATAATACATATAGTTTGGCTATACATGTAGGTGTCATCCTCTTGTTCGAACACTCCAATGGACGGCACCATATTGCTTTTAATACACTTCTCTGCAATGTATTTTAATGACGTTCACCTTGCATCATACATAAGTTAAATCGCTCATAGTTTGGAGGATTATTGAATAAATTTATAATGATAAAGCATTCAACCATACTATCAGCTAGACATGTAAAGACAGTGGAATTAAGTAATTCATCAATTCCTGATGGATATGCTGAAGTGGAATATCCAATCATACATAGACATTCAACTTCCTTCCTTCTTCCATGTCTATCCCGGACTATTTAATTTGGTTTTAAATCAGCCATGCGCGCACCGATGCCCATGTTAGATATTCTTTGAAAGCTGTACTAGATGAATCTTTATAATGTGTACTGCATGGTGTACTGTACCGCAATATTTAATATTTAATATAATTGAAAGATTTTGGCTCCAGGTACCCAATACACCTACGTCCTTTGTTGACATTTCGGCGGGAATAGGCCTGTCTCCTGGTCAATATTGGAGAACAAGGCTTATTACCAGCGGTTAGAAAAATAGATGATCATCCATTCTCACGGTTACTCGGGTCTAGATATGTAATTGAAGGAAAACGTCGAGGCAAATCGCCTTAAATTCATTATGATTCATCGCTGGATTGTATCAGTTAGTTAGCCAAAAGTTTTCTATTGTTAGACGGCACTTATAGTACACCCCATTTGACATTTACCGGTTAACAGACATTTACAGGTTCATACTTAAACTACAGTGTCACATCAATGATCACATTTATAAGTTCATACCCTTATACTCAGTGTTAAATTACTGGTCACATTCATAGGGTTATACTTTATATTACAGTATTAAATGAATGGTCACATTTATAGGTTTATACTCTTATATTACAGTATTAAATGAATGGTCACATTTATAGGTTTATACTCTTATATTACAGTATTAAACGAATGGTCACATTTATAGGTTTATAATCTTTAACCACAGTATTAAATTGATTCTCACATTTATAGGTTCATCATTTTAAACTACAGTATTAACTTAATGGTCACATTGATGTAAGTTCATTTGAAATTTCCTATCCCATTCTGGTAGTTGTGAAAATGCACTGTGTGTTGATCTGGGCACAAGGAACACAGACTGGGTATCGATCTCACTTCAGTGAATATACCTTCATCTGAATAACATTCCATTGGCGGGAATGACAAGTACTAGTCACCCTGACATGGAAAGACACAGAACGCTGATCCAGTGTTGATATGAAGGCACAATGAATGTAACAAGTCTCAAACTAATTTAAACAATCTAAATAATCCTCCATTAATGCTCCTTTGAACAATTAATGTCTGGTTTATCAAACAAAATGTGGTGTTTAGTTGATATATCGGAAAATAAATTGTCTCGATCATGTTCCTTTCAACTCAAAGTGTAGTTAATTTTCGAACAGTAGTTCATGAAATGAATAATCAACACCTCTCAAAGGCTTCCTGTTGGTTTGATTTAGAATAAGGATAGTGACCTTTGTAATATTATTCATCTTGTTTTTCTTATTTCTTGAGTGTGAACTGTATTTTTAAAACTATTGAAGACGCTATTGTACAAAGGCAAAATGCTCCATTCTAATGTTGGACGGATGTTGCTATAAATTGAGAAAGTAGACGATTCGAAAGAACATCATTTAACTTAACTCTGTCATAATTTTCACAATTGTGTAACCGTGAAGTACCACGTATCTTTTCATAGACGACTACAGCGATGTGGTAGACCCGAGCCGTCACGTTCTTCTCAGGAAGTCAAGTGGCGACGCTCCACAGCAATGTGATAGACCCACGCCATCACGTTCTTCCCAGGCAGTCACGTGGCGGCGCTCCACAGCAATGTGATAGGCCCGCGCCTTTACGTTCTTCCCAGGAAGTCACGTGGCGACGCTCCACAGCGATGTGATAGGCCCGCGCCTTTACGTTCTTCTCTGGAAGTCACGTGTCGACGCTCCACAGCGATGTGATAGACCCGCGCTATATCACGTTCTTCCCAGGAAATCACGAGGCGACGCTCCACAGCGATGTGATAGACCCGCGCCATGACGTTCTTCCTAGGAAGTCACATGGCAGCGCTCTATGGCGATGTGATAGACCCGCGCCATCACGTTCTTCCCATGGCAGTCACGTGGCGGCGCTCTACGGCGATGTGATAGATCAGTGCCATCACGTTCTTCCCAGGCAGTCACGTGGTGGCGCTCCACAGCAATGTGATAGGCCCGTGTCTTTACGTTATTCCCAGGAAGTCACGTGTTGACGCTCCACAGCGATGTGATAGACCCGCGCCATCACGTTCTTCCTAGGAAGTCACATGGCAGAGCACTACGGCGATGTGATAGGCCCGCGCCTTTACGTTCTTCCCAGGAAGTCACGTGGCGGCGCTCTACGGCGATGCGATAGATCAGTGCAATCACGTTCTTCCCAGGAAGTCATGTGATGGGGCTCTACCCTACTTCACAGTTATGGACAAATCCAGCTACTTATAAATGTGTAATCTGGATCAACATCAAATGGATTTTTGTCTGGATCTTGTTATAATTAAATTTGTTTATTATGATAAACAATTGCTTTGACTTGCAGCTGCACTGCATCATTACATAGTCCCGGTGTATTTATACAGCTGTAATTTGTGACCTCACAATTCACTGTTATTTCCCGATTATCATGACAAACCCAACTATACCTTACATCATAGAGTTAGGACAACAGCTGTTTTCATTGAATGACAGGGCAAAGGATATTTTTTTACGTTATCAAACATGGAAGTTGGCACAAGGGTCCCAACTCTATTTGAGATAACAGTAGAGAGCGTGGTCTGGCTTTGACATTTGCTCCAACTGAGTTAACAGAAACTAAGACTCAATTTCAATACTATGCATTGGGTAAAACCATTACGGTCCGACCTCCAATGCATATAGTGTATATTTGTTGTAAAGTATGACCATATTATTATTACCGTAAATTGTGGATCCAGGTTGGACAGATTGTAACTGTATTAATTCACCGAGACTGTTTATTATGGTGTACAGGTGGAGATGAAAGCAGTAATTTTTTAAGTAGCAAACACGCTTAATTATTCCTACATCCCCGTTTTGATAATTTTAATTTGGACCCATTCAAGAGTAGCTGGGTTTGAACTTGAGCTACACCTCAAGATGTCATTAGAACTGATGTGGCGACGTTATCAGTATGCTTACAATGCCAATCGAACACTGGTTAAATGTTTACTGAGTTGTCAAATGTATACTAATCTACAAGTAAACCACACATTTTTCTCACAGATTCTGGTAAGTATATTGATAACAATTTCTGAATGTAGTCTACATATACCAGTTATACAGGGGGCAATAAGACGGAATCTAGTATTAAACAGCCGAATAGCACTAATATTCTCTAGCGAGGCTCGGCACCTGGAGGTCATATACCTGACAACACTCAAAACTCATTGATTGGTGAATTGTATCAATATTTCCTGTCGTTTTTATGTGTCTATTGCTATAGCATAGCCCCATTCTGTCATCTTCAAAAATTGAGAAAATTTACTCATTTTTAGCTAAATCCCCGGAACTACAATCTAAACAAAACATTTCTTAAAGCCTGTTAATTGTTTTGTTTTTCTCCTTGAATTGTATACCTATAAGTTTGAACCAGAGTATCGTATCTAAACGGTAAAATGTTTAAATTATGGCTGATATACCTGTTTTAGAAGATCAATATTAATACGCAAAGTGAGTCAGGAGCGGGTTATTATCGCTTGTCGAGTTTGTTAGCTTAGTTCTCCTGTTACAGCCAACCCAGTGATTGTGTTAAAGACACCCTCCTGGACAGCCTCAGGGCAACCTACATGTATAAAAGCCTATATTTATATATAGGTCATCGACTCTGATTGGATTTATGCTTGGTTGTCTCGTCTTTCTAAAAGCAAAATTAGTGATTTCATTTGATTACCATGGCAAAGAAGGCTCATTGAAATAGTTTGCCCGCTTTAGATTTTTTTAAAACTATTTTAATTTAACACTCTTATCGAAATAAAATCCTTTAGCCCGCAACAACAACAACAACACGTGTTAAACGCTATCGGCGCGATTACAAACACAAACAAACGCAATTACCTCAAATACACTAATTATGTAGTGTATGGTATCTACCAATACAAAGAAATATAAAACTGAAGAGTTTTCTTCTCCAGTAATGATATATAGATGGATTAAACTATTAAAGGGATAGAACACTTCTTTCAACAACATTGGACTCTTTGTTTACGATGACCATATTCCAATGACCTGCTTACCGCTGCACACACCTTGCACACCTGTTACTCTACGAATTTTCAAAAAGAAACTTAAATGTCATATGTGGCTATGCGGCTTAAATCCATGTTATTTATTGAGTTAGTGAGTTGTTTGTATTATTGGTTTAATAAATCGTCGGAAACGGAGAGAGAAGTTTTACTCTCGTGCTAAAGGATAGGCATTTAAAACGAGTCTGGAACCAAAACTCCAAATGATGCAGATTCTCGGCCAGACTTTTGCCCCAACGCAAGAAAGTCTAGTGAAAACACCCACTATTTAAAATTTATTTAACATACACACACACTGATGGGCCGCGTCTGTGTATAGTGTACATTTGTCCTCCATCGGGAGTTATGGGTGTTAGTGTATGAACCCCATGAAAAGAGAATTTAGAACAAAGAAATTTAACTGGTAATCAAAACAATCAGTGTACCGGTATTCAAGCAAAAGGCCTTGCTCAGCGTTACATCATTTGTGCACCTGGTCTGTCATAATCGGTTGATCTTAAACCTGACCTTTATTGTTATCAAATAGCAATATTATATGACCAGGCACGGTTAATAGATTGTTTTATAACTTTCTAAGGGAAAATCATTTATCTGTATTAGATAGTTGTCATGTATTCCACATTGGTCGCTGGATTTGTTTATTTTTCTCTCCTTATTCGTGGTCTTGAAGTATAACGTAGAATGTGTAACTGTAGAAGTAATCCCGGGTATTACGCACACCGTATGATACCACACATACAGGATTCTCGTAATGTTCAGCCGATTCAGGAGTAAACACGCCTTTTTAAAAAAGATACTCTTTAGTCTCAATGATCGCAATTTATGCTGAAAAAAAAAATGCAAATTATTTCTTTTACTGGAAAAAGCAGCAAACAATCAAGCAAAGCAATCACTTGTATACATTTTATTATGTCCATGTAACCCGGGACTGAGTGGATAAAGTATATCGAGTGTGTATTGTATTGTTATCCAGGCCTATAGATTAATATCTCCTTCATTATTTAATAGACGAGGTACCAGTCTAAACTGCGTTAATAATTAAACCGAACCTTTCTGACAGCTGTATTATGTAATCCAGGTATAAAGGTGTATTGAGAGGACTAACCTATTTACAGGAAAGCCCCTACAGACACCGTTGTGTCATTTATAATGGATGTCACAACCACTTTAGATAATCACTACTTAAGGCCAAACAAAGTGGTTGATATCCAATAATAATGTGATATAGACTCAAAAGCATGAAGGTAAAACCACTCGGCAGAGTGTAGTTTATCAAGTAGAGATATTATTTTCATTAGCTCTTACTAGTTTATACTGACATCAATCCTCAATAATTTTACCATCAGATTGTATATACTGACATCAATCCTCATTAATTTTACCATCAATCCTCATTAGTCTTACCATGAGATTTTATATACTGACATCAATCCTCATTAATTTTACCATGAGATTTTATATACTGACATCAATCCTCATTAGTCTTACCATGAGATTTTATATACTGACATCAATCCTTATTAATTTTACCATGAGATTTTATATACTGACATCAATCCTCATTAGTCTTACCATAAGATTTTATATACTGACATCAATCCTCATTAGTCTTACCATGAGATTTTATATACTGACACCAGTCCTCATTAGTTTTACCATGAGATTGTATACACTGACATCAATCCTTATTAATTTTTCCAATTTGATTTTATATACTGACATCAATCCTCATTAGTTTTACCATGATATATTATATCATGATTTGCCATGAGATTTACCATAAGAATATCCATGTCAAACCATCTTCAGTTACCGCCAATAATACATGTGCTCTGTTAAATACTGCACCAAACTTGGAACTGCAAATGGGAACTGTTATTGTATGGACTCATTTCCTATACAAACTGCTTTAATGTTTTTTTTCGTCCAAATATTGTTAGACGGTACAGAGTGAGTAAAAATATACCAGGGTTCAAACTCATCGAATTGTCATTCTCCTTTTTCCATTAAACATCTTATTGTGGTGGAAGGTCTCGTTTCAAACACGTTTGTTTTTCTTTCCCTCGATAAACATATGTAGCATACACATTTTGGTTGAATGTAACTGACAAAGCCTCTAGCAAAACAACAATATAATGAGCAATGGTTCTGATGAAGGCACCCGCCCTGTCTCTGACATGCGGTTCACCTGTCAACAAACAGAGGTGATGATTAAGTTTCATTTCCTCGTTTATTCATATCAAACCACTATAATAAATAAACATGAATATTTAAAATTGAAAGTGTCCACTACCACTTTGTATGCCTGTCTATTGATGTTATATCCAAACTGATTAGGTGTGCTTTCTGTTTGTATTTAGGTTATAAACATGGTGAAAATGTCTTTTCCCTTGTGTATTTAAATGATATTCATAGTGATTTGGTCTACTTCCTGTTTGTATTAATGTATGCCCATAGTGGCAATGTTAACTTCCTGTTTGTATTTAGATTATATTAATGGTACCGCTAGTAACTATTTCCTGTTTCTATTTAGGTCATCACCATATTGATTACTGTATGTCTTCTTCCTGTTTCTATTTAAGTTGGCACCATACTGATTATGTCTATTTCCTGTTTCTGTTTAGGTAATCACCAAATTGATTATGTCTTCTTCCTGTTTCTATTTAGGTTGTCACCATATTGATTATGTCTTCTTCCTGTTTCTATTTAGGTTGTCCCCATATCGATTATGTCTTTTTCCTGTTTCTATTAATTTGTCCCCATATTGATTATGTCTTCTTCCTGTTTCTATTTAAGTTGTCCCAATATTGATTATGTCTTCTTCCTGTTTCTATTTAGGTTGTCCCAAAATCGATTATGTCTTCTTCCTGTTTCTATTAATTTGTCCCCATATCGATTATGTCTTCTTCCTGTTTCTATTTAGGTTGTCCCCATATCGATTATGTCTTCTTCTTGTTTCTATTTAGTTTGTCCCCATATCGATTATATCTTCTTCCTCGTTCTACTTAGGTTGTCCCCATATTGATTATATCTATTTCTTTTTCTATTCAGGTCATTTCCTGTTTATGTTTAGGTTGTCCCCATATTAATTTTGTCTATATCCTGTTTCTATTTAGGTCATCTCCATATTGATTATGTCTATTTCCTGTTTCTGTTTAGGTCATCACCATATTGATTATGTCTTCTTCCTGTTTCTATTTAAATTGGCACCATATTGATTATGTCTATTTCCTGTTTCTGTTTAGGTTGTCCCCAGTTCGATTATGTCATCTTCCTGTTTTTATTTAGTTTTTCCCCATATTGATTATGTCTTCTTCCTGTTTCTATTTAGGTTGTCCCCATTTCGATTATGTCATCTTCCTGTTTTTATTTAGTTTGTCCCCATATTGATTATATCTTCTTCCTGTTTCTATTTATGTTGTCCCCATATCGATTATGTCTTCTTCCTATTTCTATTTATGTTGTCCCCAAATCGATTATGCCTTCTTCCTGTTTCTGTTTAGGTTGTCCCCATATTGATAATGTCTTCTTCCTGTTTCTATTTAGGTTGTCCTTATATTGATTATATCTATTTCTTTTTCTATTTAGGTCATTTCAAGTTTATGTTTAGGTTGTCCCCCTATTAATTTTGTCTATATCCTGTTTCTATTTAGGCCATCCTCATATTGATTATGTCTATTTCCTGTTTCTATTTAAGTCATCTCCTTATTGATTATGTCTATTTCCTGTTTCTATTTAGGTCATCCCCATATTGATTTTGTCTATATCCTGTTTCTATTTAGGCCATCCCCATATTGATTATGTATATTTTCTGTTTCTATTTAGGTCATCTCCATATTGATTACATCTATTTCCTGTTTCTATTTAGGTCATCTTCATATTAATTTTGTCTGTATCCTGTTTCTATTTAAGTCATCTCCATATTGATTATGTCTATTTCCTGTTTCTATTTAGGTCATCTTCATATTGATTATGTATATTTCCTGTTTCTATTTAGGTCATCTTTATATTGATTATGTCTATTTCCTGTTTCCATTTAGGTCATCTCCATATTGATTATGTCTATTTCCTGTTTCCATTTAGGTCATCCCCATATTGATTATGTTTATTTCCTATTTCTATTTAGGTCATCTTCATATTGATTATGTCTATTTCCTGTTTCTATTTAGGTCATCCCCATACTGATTATGTCTATTTCCTGTTTCTATTTAGGTCATCCCCATATTGATTATGTCTATTGCCTCGCAACGTATAGGTCAGAGATCTGTCAAGTTTCTGTGTTTTATTAGCCGGCCACAATTAGAAGGTGGGAATCCATTTATATATTCAGACAGAGGTCTGAGCTGTTATTAGATTTATCCATTCGCGGTATCAAGGGATTCAATTCATCACTGAATTATCTTTCACATCCACTTCATTAGTCTTCCGTTCTGAGAATAACCAGATATATAATGATACATGTTGTTAAATCAGACATGTTTGTAGATATTCACAAGTCAGTGCATTGAACAACAATTGATTGTGTGAACTCAGAGGCATTAATAATACATTTACTTATCTTCACCTTTGGTCTTTCAACACAGTTAAAAAACACTCCGAAAACCTTAGCAAATATGAGGATGATCGACTTTGTGACATTGACCCTTCTCATCAAAGCCCAAAGGAGTCGCATCTTATCTGACTTCTATAAAATTAAACTCTTCGAGATAAACCCCATTATTTGCTCGACTTAAGGTGTTTGTGTAATTCAGTTAAAGCTTGCCAAATACATATTTATAGAAGATAATTACACTGGTACAGAGATGTAGATCAATTAAAATCGATGAATTATATCATGCTGTAGATAAATTCCCAGCGACAAATTTCTCAGTAGATGGTAATATAGAGTTGTGTTGTGGGTAACCTACAGACATCTCGATTATTTAGCCTTCGTATACACTTCCTTCCGTACATGTACAATTCAAATCGTTTAAAACCCCTACAAAATTGATATTACTTATAGCCACGTTAACAGCTGTTGTGGGAGTACGGTAATGGGTCCATTACGACGTTTGGAGACTTTTTTTGTGTGTTTGCTAAGCCACATTAAAGCTGTCATCGGAGTCTAGGCTACATCCCAATAGGTGCATATTGGAACGTTCTTACAACAAACACACTATCTGACAACACATTCTATATCAGTTGAAAGCCTTTGTTTTCATCCATATACCCATATCAATAAGATACCTATGTCAAAACAGACGTTCCTCCACTAGATTATCATTTGTAATCTGTGTAAATCTGTCTGAAGTTGTTATGACCAGGTATCTTAAATGAAAACGGATTACCTATCGACATGTCTTTGTTGGAATTGTTAATTTCCAAAGATTATTCACTGTTCACAGCGATGTGTACTGATTTAACTCGAAGAATAGTATAATGCTGTCTATCATATACCTATCAGCCTCACCACACAAATACAGAGGCATCGTATATTTATCCGTATCAGATTGTTCACATAGGTACGGTCTGAAGCGGGACTGCTTTCAATGTTTACATTCTATATGACAGCGCCCCCTAACGTGACTGGGGAAATCCCCCGACCTTGTGTAGCAGAACAACACTTGGCAACCGGACAATTTGTTCCATTTATGTTTTGGTACTTTATAATTAAACAAAATAAAGCCGCTAGTTAGTGTTGTCTCAGGTCGGACTGCGTATCAATCTCGCTCTTCGAGCTCGATTGATACTGCAGTCCGACCTGAGACAAC
>JAVFBW010149885.1:0-12325 GCA_034783835.1 Mopalia ciliata
TTTCTTGTAGTATTATTGCTTCCATTCACATCCGAGATAACTGTACCGGTACGGAAAGTGTCGAAGGATATTCCGACATGGAGTCGACTGTTTAAATCTTTGACAGTTCACCTATATATAGGTCATTGGTTCACCCATGTTAACTTATTAACCCGTAACGCACAAGAGTGTGAGTCGCGTGACCTCATGGATAAGGCGGCCACGCCCAACATGTCAGCCGCCAGTGGTTGTAAGAAGGTATATACCTGTTACACTCGGGTTTTTTTTTTTTTTTTATAAAATGAAGAAACGATAAGTCGATGCCAGTTTTAAGTATATTTAATGGTAACCTTTCAAGAGATATAGAGGTTATTTCAGCCCGGAGTATCGCTTTAATATGGTCGAAAATATTAAAATAACAAAAACGCTATGATCATATGAACATTTATTGAGTTTCTGATGTAGAAAAATACTGCAGAACTAATGGGAGAGACTCTATATAGATCATTTCTGATTGTATCTACATAATAGCTATAGTCAATACGTAACAAAATTGTAAACTTAACAATATCGACATTGCAATGAGGTTTAAACTGATATTATTAACAATAAGTCGCCTATACCTTACAAGCTTTTCACATATATGCAACATAATTTTATACTCTTAATGAGACACACTTAGCCGTCTACGGTGGTAATTAATAAATTAAGAGGCACAGTAGGCCTAATTGTGTAGAAATGCATGTTCAAGATCACATAATTAATATTCTGATTCAAATTAGGACCGCAAGATTTTGCATTTATTCTCTGACAAGTTTATGTTGGTTCATTATCAAAGCTATATTTTAGACCGGCACGCAGTAATGGTTTATTAAGATCTTCATTGCTTTAATCAAGATCGAAGTGACAGGGGTATATGGCCAGCAATTAGGTCATTCCACATTAGGTTTATTATCCGCATTAGTCTATAGTCATGGTAGGCCTACCATAACTGTATACGAATCGACATCCCATCTTTGCTTACAGCGAAACTTTAGAAACTCGTCTGATGCATTTCCACTTTTTTTCTTTCAAAACAATATTGATCTGTAAGCGTGCTTTACATAAATATAAACATTTTTTAGGAAAAAAAGGCGGAAATTTGACGGATGAGTTTTTAAAGTTTCCTATCCATACAAGGGTAGGATATCCTCATAGCTATACGGTTAACGTAGACATATATTTATTGTAGCTGTCTTTATTTTACAAATGTAGAAGTGAATTATAGTTATTTGATAATTCCTCGACGAGTGTATGAAGCGAAAAATAACACACAGCTGTAAAAAAAAAAAAACCCCAACAAAAAAATAATACTAAAATTAAAACTAAGATAAAGAGCTGATTATGTTTAATTTGCCCATCTCGAATTTGGTCATTAAAAACAGGTTTGGGTAAACCTGGGGTTACAATATGCATATACATAATTATGTATATTAAATTTTTCACTCTTTATTTATTCAAAATATATGTATATTGTAATCTCAGGTTAAACGTATATAGCTTAAAACTGGCGCGCACTTTTGCTTGCAATAGTTATTCCCCTTTGTGTATATGCACCTTCGGAGGCGTACATAAAACAAACGTCGTGTGCATTCTGAGTCAGTCATCTGAAGACTCTGTTGGGAACGAAAGCTTGTAGAAAGTAAGTATTTGCTCCAAAGTTGAATTTGTTTGACTGTATACCTATATTTCCTAAAATTGAAAATAAATAAATACTTGTGAAGTCCGATATGTTTCCGAGGCCTATCTTACTGATAGGAAGGGCACTAGATACTTCTGATAATGGGGTATGAAAGACGTCATTTAGGGCTACATCAGACCATACCGTCCCCCAGGGCGTCCGTCCATATACCAATTGAAATTTAATTATAGATCTCTAGTAGTTTATTATTCTTGTTGAAAAATAAACTTAATATAGAATCTGCATTAGAATGCTGCTCATTGAGATGAAGGGTACAGAACAACTTGGCCTGATATACGTCACTACATTATTTTGATTATTTATATTATATACAGGCCTATAGATATTTAACAGGCTAATAATTGATAAGTGGTAGAAAGGAAACCATTTTGTGAGTTTGCTTTAATGGTGTACTTGTGGTAAAAATCTTGTTTCCCAATCAGGATGCAATTGACATACATTATAATAGTTTGTGTGACCAAAATTTTCTTATTTCAGCCAAAATTTTCTTATTTCAGCCAAAATTCAAGAACTGTGTTCACAATTTATAGAGTTAGAATCTATTTACTATACATTAACATTTATATTTAAAAAGGCACTGTACAGTCTGGATTGAGTCTGAACTAAGTTTAATTAGATTTTTCTTGGGCTACAATATGTGTGAAAATTTGTGTAAGTCTAAATTCTAGATAAGAGATGTTGATTTCCTTTCATTTTGAGAACATGTATATGTAAGAGATGCCATGTAAATCATAATGTAATTCCACACTCTTTGATGTTTTTGTCAGTTGTCCTACATAATCATATAATATCATAGAGGATATTGTAAGTGAATGAATCCAGAGAGCAACAATTTGCTTTCCTCCACTGGGATTCAAATCCTGTGGGTTGTTATTATTATGTGTACTTAGTTTAACTGAATGTATTTTTACATAATAATTTATATGTGCAAAGTTTGCAGTCTCCTCTGAGTAGGCATTTACATTTGTGTATCTGTTTATATGTCTATATTTGCTGGAAGATTTCTGTAGGATAGGTCTAACACAATGCTGATTTGTTGTGGTATGTTACAGACTTCCAGTATCTCTTGTGTCTGGGGCTTTATCTTATGTTTTGTCCATATTTGATGAGTTTATGAACCCCACAACATGCAATATTGGTTATACTATAACCTAGAAACCCCCAGACTGGACTGTGCTAATACCACCATGTGAGTAAAGTGAATTTAGATACAGAATAAAAACTACTAGACAATTCCTTAAATTGTTGAAGGAATAACATTTAGACATGTATTTATAGCACCTCTTGAAGCTTGTTCTTGGATAAAATACTGAGGTTTGAACTTAGAAGACTTATTATTGAAAAATGATAAGTAAGTATAGCTTTAATGACAAAATTGTAAGGCCAAGAGAATAAGTTGAGTTTCCATTTAGCTATATCAATGTATTGAACAGTAGGTTAGATTTTATGGATATTACAGACTTTCACAAGACCAATATTGTAGAAGTTTGATGGATAATTTCTATTGCTGGAGAATGCATATACCACAGTACTTTGGGCCACAGTCCTATTATTTGCTCCATACTTTAATCAGCTTTACATAATGTTTAGAAAACCAGTGACTAATTGCAAGACAGATTCTTTAGTCAATTTGGTACTAGAAAACTTGTGGGCCCCCCAAATGTTTATTTGAACCCAATTTGTAATAAAAAATTCCTAGTTTCATTAAATTTGTGTTCAAACCAATATATTATAAGGATACAGAACTCTCTAATTAATCTGGGATGAGAACTTGGTTCTAAGAACTCCCCTGATTCCGGGCATGTTAGCAAACACTTGATGTAGTCATCTAGGAATTGTGGAAATATTTAGCAATACTGGTTATTTGATACTGTATATTATTGTTGACTTTTTAAATAAAGTGAAATTAGTGTTGCTGATTTACACTTTTAAAAAGTATGGGTGAGTGCTTGCCGTTGATTAGTTTGGGTTGTATCAAAACCTGTTGGTGGGAAATGTAAGTATTTCTGTGTCAATACATTTGCTATGAAGTATTTTAAGTACATCTGTACATAACTCTCTCTTTTTGACCATAGTTGTTGATCGGAGTTGGTACCAATATGAAGGTGTATACTTGTGTATGATTTATAAAACTGATACAGATATATTATCCTATGAAATGGATCAAGTGATTAAAGTACACTTTGAATATAATTTATGATAATACGTTTGATGATTTACCATTCATTCCTCACCTGACAAAATAAATTTACAGCCATTCGAAAGACAACAGAATACATCAAAAACAGTTAGAAAATTGAATTAAATAACACAATCTTAGATACTTTTGCTATAACATGGTTTCCATTTTACTAAATGGAGAATCCCTATCACCTTGTTCTTCATTGACAACATGGCTATCAGTGAGTTTTAAATCCGTTAAAGGTTCATTCACCTGTAAGCAATCCAATGAAAATTTATCTAGTTCCAGTTGACCATTATCAGGCCATAAATACTGCTCTGTTGCTGGGGTGGTTTCTACCACGACCTCTTGAAGGAGTGGTTCTTCACAGAGGTCAGAATCTGAGGTTTCACTATCACTTTTATCTCCATCGTCACCCAATCCTGAGAAATCATCAGATTTGCTCCGATGAATTTGAATATTGCTGCTATTACATATATGCACAGGTATTGTCTGTTTTTGATTGCTATTTGAAGGTCTTTGCGGTAAAGGTTTCCAAGTGTCTGCTGCATAGTTGAGTTGCCTGATATTAGGGTAACTTGAACTACCGTGAGTTAGTAGGTTAAAACCCCAGGTACACGCTGATGGAACGGTGAGGTATGTCCTATTCGACTCTGTTCCTATATGATTATGAGCTAACATAGTTTTCCTGAGAGAATCCACACTGTCAGTTCTTTGGGCTTTGGAAATCTGGAAATCAGACTTAGAAGTCCTGTATATTTTCTCCGCTCCCTGAGACTGTATGAAATCCGGGTCTATCTTCAGGATGATGCCAGTCACATCGTGCAGTCCCTGAATCTCTACTGGGTTATTTTGCACCCATTGGGCTGTTGCCTCGAGTGAATCTACTTCTATAGTTGGTAATACCCCAGGACTGTCAATACGAATCCATGCACCAGTTTTAGCCATCAGACGAGTGATATTTGGCATTTCTGGGGAAGGAGGTTGGTCCAACTTTTCAAATTTCTTTCCACTCAATTTATCACGAGCAAATAAGAAGCCTTTTTTAATAGCTTTCTTACACTTTGTTTTGTAGAAGAGATACAAAATCAGTAAGACAAGTATGCCTCCTAGAACTGCAGCTGTGTGAAGGCCAATTGTTGGGTCATATGATTTGTAAAATCTTCGCAGTTGTTCTTGCTTTCCTTCCTCAGCTGATGTAGTAATAACAGGCTTTTCCTGACCTGGTTGACAACAAGTTACAATGTCTGAGAGCTGCAGAGAGGTGGTATCTTCAAAGACCTGTGGTTTTATGCTTGTGTATTCATATCCTTTGTTAAGTGTCCCTCTATCTTTATCTAGTTGGCCATGTGTATGGTCACTTTCATTCATCGCGTCATCAGTCTGCAAATTAACAAAAGTAAAAAATGTAAGAATAAATTGTCAATATTGTGACTTCTTCTTCAACCGACATGATGTGACAGAAGATACATTTGAATCAAGTGATGAAAAATTTTGTGGGATTTATATTTATATCAAAACCTTTTAAGTCTATTTTTTCTTGAAAAAAAGCCTGAAATGTATCACGTTGTGTTCATGTTGCCTTAAGGAAGTTGCTAAGGCTAGAACTGTCATTATTCAGCCTTGGTTCTAAGCCTTTGCAGCATAGACATACAAACCCTCCTCAGTCTGCTAGCAAGGATGGCAGTAAATAAAATTGCCCCCCCAAAAATTGCATTGTCTTCACTTTAAAAGAGATACAATTTCTCTTGTACATGGTTTATACACATTAATATTTTGTCTTTCCCAAACTTTCCTCTGGCTTTGCCAATCGTATAGTTTTATTATAAAATAGTGTAAGGTGATAAATTAGAACTTAAATCATTTAGAAATTATGTTCTCTAAAAACGTTTTCACTGCATTCAGTTAATAGTAATACGCATCAACTTTATGTAAATGTAGGCATACTTTGGAGAAAAAGCATATTTTCAATATATCTAAGTGAATCTCCTCGGATAACACAATTACCTGTGACGACATCAGCCTACGCACATTTCTTTAAATATCAAAATGATATCACCTTCATTTTGGTTAAATGCAAAAGATTTTGAATAATACTTTTAGATGAAATTCATTATTGACAGTTTTGACACATCAGACTGCCTTTTGTTAAAAGGCATTGTGGAAACAACAGTTTATGTCATGAAAATGTTTGATTAAACTTGTTTAACACATATTTATACTGTAATGTTTAGCTGCTAAGAAAATCAATGTTTTATGATATTTGGTTTGAGAGCTTCTTGTGCCATAGGGTTCTCTGAGGTAAGCGGCTGGTTGTTGGTCGGGCTGAATGTTCCCTGTGGATTTGTTAGCTAAAGGATATCCAATTTTCTATTTATATTGTGTATTGTATCCATGTTGGATGTCTCCCAACCATCCAGATTTGTAATCGTAGAATGCAAGTTTTAATATATTGAAAAGAAGGGGATTTGTATGTGACGTATAATGGAGAATTTTTAGTTATTGGGCAGGGAAAGAAATACACCCAGTACCTGCCTGATTTTGTTGACACTCAAAACACGTATTCTGTATAATGTTTTACAGTTTTCAGAAAGAAAGGAACAACATCAGTGTTGTGTGGATGCTAGAGAGGGAGCTTCAAGTTGTTTCGTTGCACTCAGAACAAGTGGGTAACATAGGTCGATCTTAGCTGTTTCCCTGTTTGTGATGTCTTTGTCTTATGTCCTACATGTGCTTGTCCTATAATAGTCCCTGTTTTGTTGTCATTTGTTGCCAAAAGTGCCCAGGGTTGTTTCCCCTTCCCATTTGGCTTGCATGCCATTATGTGAGTGAAATAACCTTAAGTACAGCATTAAACCTCAATCAAGCAAACAAACAAACAAACAAGCATAATTTTTTTGATTAATATTATCTATTAAGGAATTCCATCACAGCAAACTGATCAACACATAAGGTAAAAACTGAGGAAATACAGCTGATAAAACCAGAAAAACTCTCTGATTTCTGTTGAAATATCGCTATTCTGAAAGTGAATGCTCAAAATACATCAGAATTGATTGCATTATCTATAAATGTTATTGTCCCCCTGATTAATGTTGCAAAATAAATTATGGACATGAAGTGTAAAAAAATGAATTAACGAATAATGTCTTGAATATCATGAAAATATCAATTGATATCATGTAATTAAAATATTTTAAAACTAAAAAAGTTACTGTTTCCATTTTTGACAAGTGTTTGTATTAATTCATGGTAACCAGTTTAATATTCGTGTTTGGACAGTTGACACCTTCTGAATTTTGTTTGACATTTAATTCCTTTACTAACTGTATTATTATTTATTTTTTTTACCAAACAACACATTTGTTGAATAACTTGTTTTACAGTTTGTAGAGGATATGTATTACTGTGTTTGAATTAAGCGTACATTTAATAATGAACAGGTGTAGTGCAATTTGACTTTAGGTAAGGGGGAATAACTTTTGATTACTAACAAAAGCCTTCCAAGGGAGTTAATAATAAAAAATATCATGTAGACTATGATAAATGGGTTCTGGGAAAGTAATGATATATTATTCAAGATTGACAACTTTGTTCCTCGTTTCCCAAGTGACCTTAACACAATAGGCATTTAAACTGTATGACCAAGGATTCTTATTTCCAGTTTTGTCAAGAAGAGATGTGATATGTAAGTGGAGGAGTGGGCCTCTGACTTGTTTCATGTTGTTATGCCAAAGGATTATTTATTGTTCTGCTGAATCAACATGCTAACGTGTGTAAATAGTTCCACCTGTTAAACTTATTTACCCTGTTTGATAAGTGTGCTGCCTTAGGGACTTTAACCAGGTCATAAACTATAAAGACCATCCATTAGGATGGGATTGGTTGCTATGTCATAAACCACCCACAGTTAATGAATAAAGAGTAGCCAATTTGTATAAGCTGTATTTTATGAAATTCTAGTGGGAAGTTCGAGGGAGCTTCATGTTGCCCTGGTGCTCTCAGAGCTAAAAGGGGAACAGGAAGCCGATCTGTTTGTGGTGTCTGTATTGCGTCTTGTTGTCGTCCTGTATTTGGCCCGTCCTGTCCGTCTTTGTTTGTTGCTAGTGAAGTCGAGGGTGGTTTCCTTCACCCATTGGACTGGTGCGTCGTCATATAAGGGAAATACCCTTGAGTGCGACGTTACACCCAAATCAAATAAACAAACAAACAATCATGAAAGTCTACGCTAAAGTTGTTCATACATATTTTATTAACTTCAACTCATGATACTAAATGTCAGAATTATATTAATTAGAAGACTGAAACCTCCCATGTATACAACATCATGGTTCTGGTCATTTTTATGCAGGTAAATGTCAAGTCCTCTAACTGAACATAAATATGAAGTTTGAATATTGCAACTCAGCTGCGGAATCATGGGAGGTCTCGATTCTCCAGATCAGCCAACATCACAGTTGGATTTTATAACTGGCCAAATATCATAATGCTGTTGATAACTTGTCAGTTACAGATTGCTTCTAGTCAATTGGGATAGTTTGGTGCGAGTAATACTCAAATCTGAAGCAAAATGTGTTGGTCACTTACAAACAAAACAAGATTTTCTGAATTCAAATACGGCTTTTAAAGATAACTACAGGATTATGTTTGTTACCAGTACTTAGCTATTCTCAAATAGAAATCAAATCTCCCCAAGTTTTCCAGGTTTGGCGAGTTTAAAAAATACAATAAGCTTACAGCGAAAAAAAATATAAAAATTTAAATAATTATAAAAAAATGGTGTAAATGGTGTAAATATAAACCTCCAAATTAGCATCCTTTTTTATAATTTTTTTTTGAATAAATTTATAAACCCTTTTGTGAAGAAACCTGACTGAAGCATGACTAACAAAAGTTTTGGTACATGTATATATTACCCGATTATAATGTGGCAATCATATTAGTTCAACCAGCCTTCAACGTCAAATTTTATTCAGTAAAAATTTTTATTATCTTCAATTCTCTTGACGCCCCGTGAAGGAGCGGGTGGGCCATGGCCCTGCATAATACTCCCTCGGCTTCCTCGGTCAATCGTAAGAGGCGAGAAAAGAGGTTGCTTTCTGTTACCCTGGTGTTCACAGAGCTAAAGGGTAACCTTAAGCAGATTTGTTTGTGATGTCCTGTATTTGTGTCCGTCGTCATATAACTGAAATACCCTTGAGTACAACGTTAAACACCAATCAAACAAACAAACAAATCAATTCTCTTGACATACATGCATGATTAGGGTATTTAGGATTTGGCATACCGGTATAAATATAAATTGTTTCCAGACAGGAAATTTTTCACATTTTTAAATTAATTATGCAGTAAATAATGTCTGTGTCAGAGTAATATCAGGAGAAGGGACGGGATATGTTACTGCCATACTCAAAATAACTATATATGCCTGTTTGCTGTCTGTGTTATTGATGAACTGAACTTTCATTGAACATTAAGAAAAGCTTTTAACCTATTCCACTTGACTGTGACCGCAACTTAGACAGATTGAATCACCAATACTTTATCTGACAAAAAAGCGTTTGGACATGAATGGCCAGGCTCATCAGGTGACAGACTTTGTGCTCCGGCTGCAGTTGAGAAAATTCTCTACAGGCATGAGTAGACACCCTGACATCTCAGCATGAGACGATAGAGGCGAAGGAATTCTTTTTTTAAAATGGAATTGCCTCTTGCATGTCAGTGACATAGAATTTAACGGGGGATCTGTGGTGTGTAGTATAAGCTATATACGGTATTTCTTTGCCATTTTGGCGGGTGGTTAGAGGTAGATTCATGTTGACCTGGTGCTCTCAGAGCTAAAGGGAAACAGAAATCTGATCTGTTTGTGGTGTCTGTCTTGCACCCTGTCATTGTCCTGTATTAGTCCTGTCTTGTCTTTGTTTGTTGCCAGTGGTGTCAAGAGTTTCCTTCACCCAATGGGCTGGCACATCGTCATGTAAGTGAAATACCCTGTAGTACGATGTTAAACCCCAATCAAACAAACAAACTATCTTTGACTTTTTAATCTTGAATATGCATTTAGAATGGTTTACAAAGTCCTATATGTGCTTCACACTCAGACAATTATACAACCATAAAGCTGGTTTGAAAACCTTTGTCTGAGGGAGAAATTTAGCGAAATAATGTATAGGGACATTTGTTGAATTTGGAAAAAAAAAGTTAAACGTTGTGTTCATGTTTAAATTTAACATTTTATCCAAGAGTGAGATGCATAATTAATTAAATTTTATATGCAAATATCAGGATTGGTGAATATACTGTTAATAATATTGTTTTTCTGACTGCCGCGAAATATATATGTTGCCTGATACATGCACCTATTTTATTCATTATGTAAATTAAGAAGGCCTATTGCAAAAAGTGTATGTAATGCTGACACTTGTTAAAAACTATGTTTTTTGGATTCTCAGCTTGATTATTATGACCTAATCTAATCACCCTGGGGCACTTGTCTCTGTAGCTGCAGGCTCATTGCTGAACCAATGTGTCATCGTGAGATGTTTCAAAATTTACCTGATAATGTATTCATTTTATATGTATGCACACAACATTTATTGAATATAGCTAAAAACATGTAAAAACTGGGTGTTTTTTTTAAATTCTGGATGTCAAACTATTATTATTAGGAAATGTGTAAATTTGTTTATATTTCTTTGATCAGGTCACTGAAGTGTTATTTTTATAAGATATCACCATTCTACATATATTAGTCAAGGAATAGTAGTAGAAACATGTAAAAGAGATGAGCAATAGCTAACTTTTGAAAACTTATATAACACCATGTAGGCCCTTTTTTCAGTAACTTAATAGATACATTGAATTAAGATAGTTAAGATACAATGCAAAATATTTCATTTCAAAAATTTATTTTTGATACTTCATTTTACTGGTACATATAAAACGCCATGGCTTTACAGGAAGCTTTAATACGTAGGCTTACATATAAATGTACATGTATTATCAAGTGGTAATATCTTATAGAAATTTGGTTTCATATTAGGTTCATAGTAAGTAAGAATGTGAAAATAAGCAACTTTTGAATTCAGGAAGTCTGTGCTGTGCCACAATGCTATTTTGATGGACTGAAATGAAAGATAACCACTCTTTATTGCCTCATATTAAGTTGTAATTTAAGAATGAAGTTAGTGTGCATTCCATGCTTTATTGGTTTTATCGTGTACAAAGTAGAAATGTATTTTGAGCATTTAATTTCAGATATAATAGCCAGTAATATCCTTCTACTAAATTATTTGTCTTTGAGTGACGCAGATCTGCATTTTTTCTGCTTAAATAACAAAACTTACAAGTAAAAAAATACAACATCCATGTGCAGCAAGTGAATGTTAACAAAGATTTCTTTGTACCTTTATCATTAACATTATTTGCTGAGTACACTGTGTAAAGTATTTAACAAAACACTGTGCACTGGCATTACAGCCAAATCCAATTAACTCTAGCTAAGGCAATGATTTCATTTAGATTTAACAAAAAGGTTAAGTGATATTTTCTTAATGGCTATAAAAGAAAAGGTTGTGAAAGTGGTTGTTGCCATCAGTGAGACTATAATTGAGCATGTGGAGCTAGTGATTGTTGATTGTTCTACACATGAAATAATACCCCATTAATTCAATCATTATATTTGTTATGGCCCTAATGCAACTGATGCAGTTTTATCATGTATAATTTTGATCATTCTTAGTGATTTGGTACTAAAGTGATGGCTCAATAATTCCAAAGAAACCAGTTTTAATGTTGTTGTAGGCATGTTAATTTGTATTTCTCCACACTCAATGAATCAATCTATCCATCATAAATAAATCAATCCCAAATGAGTACCAATCAATATAGGCCAGCAGATCAATCAGTCCAGATCATCGATTTATTGCCATTGTCAATCATTGATATATTTCCAATTGGAAGATTGTATTCAATTGTGTATTTGGTTGACTTGACTGGAAAGTGATCAGCAAGCCTGACAGATCGCTTGTCACTGTAATGAGAGAAGTTGCAAATGTGACGGGGAATTGTTATAGATTTTTACCTATTAGACGTCATATATTGCCTGGGTGTGTCAATAATGCATGTACAGGTTGTCATGGCAATGGGCTTGATTTAGAATGAAATTGCGGAATAGTAAATGGGGTAATTTGTTTGATTATACACTGATTACTTCAGATCAAACAACACAACGTTTACTCTCTTTTTATTTTATCTGCCTCAACATTTGTCATTCTTTTGTTTCCAAACCTGTTTAAATGGTAAATGTCAGTTGACTATTTTGCAAACCACACCTTTAAACCATGCTTCACTGATGTTAAGATTATGTAACTAGTTATATGAACAGAACATATTTGATGAACTGAGGCAAGTTTAACTCCTTT